>LNAC01000238.1:1466810-1551988 GCA_002007465.1 Ailurus styani | reverse complement strand
AAGATTTTATTTATTCATTTGACACAGAGAGGGAGATTACAAGTAGGCAGAGAGGCAGGCAGAGAGAGAGGAGAGAGGAGGAAGCAGGCTCCCTGCTGAGCAGAGAGCCCGATGTGGGCCTCGATCCCAGGACCCTGGGATCATGACCTGAGCCGAAGGCAGCGGCTTTAACCCACTGAGCCACCCAGGCGCCCAGTAATCAAAATTCTTAAATGAGAAAACACATTTTATAAAGTACCAGTTTGCAGAATTCAGGTCAGCCGTTCTTTATTTTCTGTCGTACTCCCAAACCGACACCCTCACCCCCACTCCAATTGCTCAGATGATGTGGTTTATTCTCTTAATTGCCAAAAAAATTTTCAATTTCCCTGACTGGTTTAAAAATGTGACTGTCTCGCTAATGTGAATGTATTATAATTTTAAAGTATTATTTCTACACCTGCACTTTATCTAACAGATATTTTATATTACTTGTAGCCAACAATGATAAGGCGTCCCCCAACAGTTATCTGCTACATTTGTGGTCGTGAATATGGAACAAAGTCTATCGCCATCCATGAACCACAATGTCTGAAAAAGTGGCACAATGAAAACAACTTGTTACCCAAAGAGTTAAGGAGATCAGAACCTAAAAAACCAGAAGTCAGGACCATTACTGGTAAGTTTTTGAAAAAAGAAAAAAGAAGAAAAGACTAGCGTGTGTAAGGGAGACTTTTCTCTCTGAACATAGAAGAGGAGATGTATTCCTTTCTTACTTATTCAAACAACTGGAATCAGCAACATTTACTGTCTTGATTATAACCTAATAGGAAAATAGTTCTAGAATGCCCAACCAAAGGGCCTCAGACGCTAAGATGTGAAGACACTATTGTTAAAACTGTGCAAGGAGAGATACCCACTGGCACGTCCTGTATTTCCCAAAAGTTACTTTCGTATATTATCAAGCTTAATACCTAAAAAACAAGAAGCTTAAAAGATCTTGGAGGGCACGTAGAGACATGTTTTCAAATACGAATATGTCTTAGTGTTCACAGAGCAGCATACAGGACTTACATTTTGCAGGGTCCACCAGCCAGGGTGCAAAATGAATAAACTGGACCAATGTGTGACAAAAGGGAGGGTGGGGGCTATGGGGAGTGGGAGAATGCCAGCTCTCTAAAGGAGGTCGCTGCTACCTGCGTCCTGCTGTTACCATTAAGAAATTTAGCCCAGTGTGGGCATATTTTTTGATAACACAAAGGAAACTGGAAATCCAGAAATTGATATGCAATACCCAGATCTTTCAGATTTTGCAATTAATACTTCGTAAAGCACTGCACGAGCCCAATGAAACCCTGCAAACTGCTGCAAGTGGCCTCCTTATGGAGCCTTTGCTTGCTCATTTGGGGTGAGAACAAAGTAGTTCAGAGAATGTTTGCCAGACCAACTCAGATTTGCTCATCTTATTTCTACCATCACCATTTTCTCAGCAGATCCCTTCAAAGGAAAATCATTCTTGGTTTTAAGAAAATTATCATTCAATTCATTAATCCTTCTCCTGTAACTGTAGATTTGCATAACTGGAGGGCACCTCCAAGTCATTTAGTATCTTTCGGTCCAGAGCACTCTTGTCAGAAATGTGACCCAGAAGAGTTCTCTAACAACCCACAGAATGGAATCTAGGTTGTCATGATAAAGTTCTAGAGGCTGCTAGAACCTGCCTATTCCCAGTCCTTGCCAAGAGTAGGAGAATCCATCATTCAGGTGGGAAGGGTTCAAGATCAACACATCCATCCATTAAAATTAGAGCATTTGCCCACAAAGACATTGTTTACCTCAATGAAACTCTTCCTAGTAATTCTCCGTGGTGTCAAAAACTCTGTTTTCTCCACTTCTGACTTTTTCACCTTGTCTGCACAAGTCTAGAAGAGGAGAGAGCAATGGCTGGTTTGAAGGCCCTGGGGGGTTCACTAGTCTGTTACTGGCCACAGGTGGAAATGAGACGCCCTATCACGGTACTTCCCTGCACTCGTCCTCTGCGCACCATGTTGATTTTGTTTCTGAAGGTGTCCTTCATCTCAAGGCTGAGAGAATTCCCGTTCCCCACCCCATGGACTTACTGTGGTCATGAAGTCCAAACCCTTCCTCCAGATCCAAAGTCAAAGCCCTACTCAGAACCTTTTAGGAATGTGATGAAGCATCCCCAGGGAGACTCAGTGAGTACTCTGGAATTTTTGAATCCATATTGCCATCGTATGAGTAAGAAGAAAGTCCATGTCATTCCCTTTTCAATAGTTTTCAAAGCTCTCAAAATACAACATTCATATCCTGCACGGAAAGTGATATTGGGTTTGTCCAAAGGAGAAAAACGAAGTTGTGCTGGGGTTTAATTTCTCGTGGAGTAAAATAAAGAACATGAGGAGGAGCAGGATGGGAATCTAAAGTTTGCTGTGCTTGTGTGAACCATTAGGAAGGAGTCACAGGAGAATTGCCTGGGCTTTAATGAAGAAGTATTTGCTGTGAAAATGATAAAAAGAAAAGTATGCAGTTTATGTTTGAGGGCCTGGCTACACTTAGGGGGGCCTATTTTGGGTGATTCGAAGGCACAGTCAATTTAATGTACTAAAGCCATTCTATTTAAATAAGGTTTATTAAAGCTAAATCCCACACTGTTTTTCTAAAATAAAGCCATATGCCTTTTTTCCTATGCTCTGCCAATGACGATTATACATCTCTCAGATGTCTTGGTTGTTTTCTTAAGGACACTTCTTCTCGTCAGAGTAACTATTCTGTTTGCATTCTTCGCTTTAATTATTTAAAGAATCTCCGAGTTTATGGCCATGAAGAGATGATACATTTTTAGGATATCATTCATCCTAAATTCATCCTGAACTGTCAGTGTTGGCCTTTCAGAACATTCCACTGAAGGATTACAGGAGAGGAAAACACAAATGCATGTTCTTTTCCTTTTGTAAGTTTATATTTAGAGTCCATTGAAAGAAGGCCAAAAGTTGTATTTACAAGATAATAACGTGTAAGCAAAGATGTTAATAATTAGTGAAGAATGCATATCATAATACGTAAAACAATGTCTTCCCCTTTTTAAAATCCAAGGAGTGAAAAGTCTCTGGTTCATAGCTAACTTTTTACTCAACCCTTGAAAGAGGGAGTGGTAATTTTTTTTGGTTGTGGTTTGTTTTTTTTTTTTTGGCAAAAGTAGTATGATTTGTTTAAAACCCTCAGTCAACAGGTATTTCCTGAAAATATTTTCCATAAAAAGTAGAGTATGGTTGTCCAGAATAAAAACTGATCCGTTTTACCATTTTTCTTTTTCTTTTCTTTCCTTTTTGTTCCTTTTTTTTCTTTCTTTCTTTCTTTTTTTTTTTTTTTCCCTTTAACTTTCCAGCCAAAGGTTTCTATGATCTCGATGCCTTAAATGAAGCTGCTTGGACCAGTGCCCTGAGCCAGTTGGTTCCCTGTAATATTTGTGGGCGTACCTTCCTGCCAGACAGACTGATTGTTCACCAGCGATCCTGTAAACCAAAAGCCGCCAAGTAAAGCCCTCTCCCAGCACAAGTGTTACAGGACTTAGATCCTTTTGAGAGAGATTGGGGTATGGAGGGAAGGAAGAAAAGGGGGTAAGGCGAGGAAACAAGAAACCCTGGAAACCACTCAAGGTTGTCTAGCGCGGGAAGCCAGCTCAGGGCTCTGGTGGCGCGAGCGTGACCATGACCTTGACATGGTGGGCCGACGTTCTGCATTTACTTAGCAGCTGTACACATGCGCGCAGACACATGGTGGAGGGGGTCGTCACACTCCGTGGAGCAGAATTACAAGTAGGCTGCAACTCCTCAGGGCTGTCTTCAGGAAATTTCAGACCCAACTGGTGCTGTTTTTCTTCCATTCTCTTTTCCTGAGCAAGATTTTCAAATTTCACAATTAAGCCTATTATTTTTCAGGGAACAAGAGGGTTCAGGTGGCAATTTCAGGCAACTCCTTAGTCTCCGGAAAAACTGGATTCCTTCCCATCCCTGTGCTTTCTGAAATAACGTGCCACTCCCTGTTTCCTCTGACCCAGTGAAACACTTTTAATTGAGCTATTGATTGGGAATCTTCTCTATAAAACCATTGCATAGCAAAGAGTTTCAAAAGAGAGCTAAGGAGTTAAAGTACTAGGATCATATATGACTCCTACTCCCTTACAAGAGTGGGAAATGCTACAGAGGAGTTTCAGAATTGGTGCCAGCCTCATATGTCAGAAGATTGCTACAGTGCGATTCATCACATGGGTGGAGGTTAGCTCTTTCCTTCTATAGGAGAAGTCCAGAACGTTCTCTATGGCCTCAGAGGGGCTTATAGGTGTTTTATTGTTGAGCTCTAAAAGCCTGCCAGGAAGTTCTGTGCCTCCCCACCCATTGCCCAGGCAATGGCTTGTGAAACCGCTCTGTATTTTAGACCTTGAATGTGCATTCATAGAGGCGAGGCTCTCCTGGGAGGAGGCCAGGGTCAGGAGGTGCTCTGCCCAGGAAATTCAGCTCCCCCGGACAGCACTGTGTTGCCTGGACTCCGGCAGTTTTGCTTGAGATCTTTGTTCATTTTATGGCTGAAGTTCAGAGCCATCCTGGATCCACTGGGTTGCTGCAGACCTTGAATTCATGACCTACACAGCACAGTCGGCTCCACATTTTAACTTTTAAAATAGTCTTTAGCTACCCTCAAAGAAGATTATCCTCTTGAGAAAGACATAGCATCTAACACCCCTTTGACGGTTTAGTTCTTTCGTTTCACTAGTAAAAATGACAACATCTAATTCCCGAGTTAGGGTACTGTGAGTCAATCACTGTGCTTAGACCCCCCTAGACTGCCATGTGGATAAATCTCCCAACAGCTTGCAAGGAGAGGTTATCTTTATTTTACATCGGAGGAAACCTATATTTAAATAGATGACACGCTAACTCGAGGTCACACTGGGCTCGAGTCAAGGGACAGACTGGGGAGGCAAACTCGCGGCTCCCGGAATCCCAGACTCCCACTTATACCCAGTGCTATCTGTATGCTACATCTCATCATGAACTCAGTGAACTATGCAAACAAATGATCCACCAAATGTGATTTTTTTTTTTATTCAGTGTTAAGTAACTAAGGCAAATGGGCATCTTAGCATGCTTGTTGTTTGCCTGCTGGTCAGGGTTTCTCTTCCACTGAGGAGGCGAAAACCCTAGTTCGAAGGCTCTTTCAAAAGCCACTCTGCCTTCCGCAGATGTTGAGCAATCCAGCGGGGAAATACAGCAAAAATGCTGGCCTCAACTTGAAACGGGTTGCCACTTGGGGTCCTAACAAGACATTCTGATACCCTTTCCTTTCAAAGCACGACCCAAAAAATTCCAAACCAACTATTCCATCTGTAGGCATTATTAGGTCTGTGAGTTCTGGCAGCAGGAAACGAACAGCTCTTGCAGGACTTGTCACTTCCACAGGGAACCGTGAGTCGCCTGGACACGCGTCACAGGCCTGACGGGGGAGAATCCCCCTCTGACTCCCCCCCCGCCTGCCCCCAGCTGGCCTACAGGTGTTCCGTGGAATTACACCTGGCTCAAGCTCAGTAGGAACGACATCAGTCCGAGAGTTCCTGTGTATTAGCAAAGGCAAGTCGTCAGAATCTCCGCACGGACAGGAAGGAGCTCGCATGTTCTCTGCCAACTGCCCTCCCGCCAATTAATTCACTTCTGTGCTGATATTTGTACTGTGAAAAGAAAATAATTTCTTTACCAGTAGTTGGCACCTCCATGAGCCATGAATTTGAACCTGGCCGTGGTCCCCATGGATACTGTCCTAGATGATGACGAGCAGACCCTAGATGAAGGTACTTGGAGCTCCTAGGCTCCCACGTCCACTCGAGGCGAGGCACTTACTGGTCTGGGGTGTGTGATTATTAGAGGCATGGGCAGCACTGCACCATCCTCGCTGCTCCACTAACTGGGGCTGCAAACTCCCATTAGATTGTCCTCTAGGGGGGCAGTGGGGTGGGGGAGGGGTAACAGGGGACGGGCGCTAAGGAGGGCACATGATGTGATGAGCACTGGGTGTTATATGCACCTGACGAAACACTAAATTCTACCTCTGAAACTAATAATACACTCTATGTTAATTAACAGAATTTAAATAAATAAATAATAAATAGAAGTTTAGGAATTGCCAAAAAAAAAAAAATTCCCTTTAGTTAAGGCTACGGGATGGGTTCCAGGATTTCTGGATGCTATTCACATCACAGTTGTAGGGGATGTCTTATCAGCAGGGAACACGGGGGAGCGAACAAGCGTGTCCTAGCAGGGGTGTGGAGAGGAGGGATCGCCTGCTGTGAGTCCCCGTGGAAATCTGTTCAGAGCCACATCATGGAGACTCTCCAGGAAGCCTCCTCAGAGTATTTTCTGATAGACAAGTATTTCCAGCTGGGGTCTTAGGGCCTGGCTCCCAGATGACACTGCTTAGGCCTGGGGAATCCTGACCCGAGTCCCCTCGTGGAAAAAGAAGCTGCTGTGGCTCTGGACGGGCAGACTCATTTGTGGAGCAGGAGGGAGAGAGAGAGAGAGAGAGAGAGCAGATATCCAATGTCTTCTACCTCCTGATAACAGCCCTCGGTCTTCCTGTATTTGTTCCCTTCTGACATTAGTGGCATTTCCTCTTTACACCCCTATCTGAACCAGCCCGTGTGGCTTTAATCCTGTATCAGGTCAGGGCTGAAAGTTCAGCTCCATTCTTCCCCCCCATCCTGAAGAATCCTTTCTTTCCTGTGACGATGGTTCTCCTTCCTTTACCGTTTATTACCTTCCTAGTGACCCACCATCAGGCCCATATAAAATGGTGTGTCTCTCCTGCTGGTGTGGTCCGCTTTCTGTGAGCACTGTGATCAGACATGAGACAGGAAGTTTTCCTGCACTCGGAGGAAACAGACTCCTTGGTGAAGCAGTCAAGATTCCAGTGGGGGCCAAACTGGGAGGTAGAGAGAGAATATATACCAGGAAAAATGCTTATCATAAGACGATAAACCTTTTTGCTTAGTTCTGCTTACATTTTGTTATAAAAATACTTAAACACACTCATAGAAAACGTATAATGAAGTCTCACGTTCTCTATGTAGACCCAGGTATAGTCCTTCTTGACATCTCACTGGGGTCAGACTTGAATGGTTTAATTTTTAGCTACTAATTTTGGGGCCAAAAGAACATAGGGAAAAACAGGGGCAAAAAGAACATTTTGGGAACATAGGATTCCAGGGCACGTCCAATAACGCCTTTCAGTTCTACTTATGGGACCATGAGATCAAGCCAGCCATGGACATGGCTTCAACTTCAAATTGTGATTAAAAAAAACAAAACAAAAACAAAAAAGCAAAAAAACAGTGAAACCTGACTAAAGCATTATGGGGCCAGGTCCTGTCACTGAAACACATCGATCTCCTACAAACCAAGGGTTTTCAGATGATTCTTGGTTGGGAGTGTGCTAGGCAAAACAACAGCCCCAACATAGCAGATGCCCAGTCTCCAATCCTTCTGAATATGTTATCTTACATGAAAGAAGAGACTTCGAAGATGTGATTAAGGTTGTAGACCTAGAAGAGGTGGGGAGATGATCTCACATTATCTGGTGGTGGGGTGGACCCAATCTGAACTACATGAGTCCTGAAAAGTGGAATAAGAATGGAAGGGAGGGTCAAAGAGATGGCAGCATACAAAGAATCCATCACCCCATTGCTGGTGGAGATATAGGCAACTCTGTGTAAGGACCAGAGAGAAGCCTGCAGGAGCTAAGCGTGGCCCCAGCTGATAGCCAGCAAGGAATACAATCTCAGTCCTACAATCTCACACTCCTGGATTTTATCATCGACCTCATTTGAGCAGGGAAATGGATTCTCCCCAGGAGCTGCCAGGAAGAAACCCCTGCCCATCCTGGTGAATCCAGGGTTGAACTCCTGTCCTACAGAGCTGTAAGAAAACAAACATACATTGCTTAAGCCCGTAAGTTTGCAGTGATTTATTTTGGCAGCAACAGACAATAAATAGAAACATCTAGGTGGCATAGGATAGGACCAATGTAACTATCGACCAGAGCCACAGTGCTCCCACCGGTGAGCGATGCCAGCCACCTCCATGCTGGCCTCAGGGAGAGGAGAACACAACTGAATTGGTCGGGGCAGACTGCCCAAGGAAACTGGCTCCAAGATTTGCCACCCGTGAATACACAGCTATTTCATAACATATCATATTCTGGATGCAAATTTTTAATGTTCTGTCTTATCACTGGTAGTTTTAACGTCCTGTTAATATTTTGGGGGGTGAAGACTTTTTTTTATTATTAACATATAATGTATTATTTGTTTCAGGAGTACAGGTTTATGATTCATCAGTCTTACACAATTCACAGCACTCACCGTAGCACGTACCCTCCCCAATGTCCATCACCCAGCCACCCTCTCCCTCCTCCCAACCCCCAATAACCCTGTTTGTTTCCTGAGATTGAGAGTCTCTTATGGTTTGTCTCCCTCTCTGGTTTTGTCCTGTCTCATTTTTTCCCCTCTCTTCCTCTATAATCCTGTTAATATTTTTAATCACAAAACCAATTGTCATACACACACAGTTATTTTAAAACTAGTTATGCATGGACAGATACCACTGAATTATTTTGTTATTGAGTTTGGTGCCGATAACCCCAATGGCCATGCCCTGCCCACCTGTCTGTCCTTTCCATGAACCACGGAGAGAAAAACAACTTCATCATCTGAAATGGTAGCTCTAGTTAGAGGAATCTCTAAGGAAGTTACTTAGTGAAAAATAGTCGAGGGCGCCTGGGTGGCTCAGTGGGTTAAAGCCTCTGCCTTCGGCTCAGGTCATGATCTCAGGGTCCTGGGATCGAGGCCCATATCGGGCTCTCTGCTCAGCAGGGAGCCTGTTTGACCCTCTCTCTCTGCCTGCCTCTCTGCCTACTTGTGATCTCTCTCTCTCTCTCTGTGTCAAATAAATAAATAAAATCTTTAAAAAAAAGAAAAGAAAAAAAAGAAAAATAGTCGAAACACCCAAACCCCGAAAGGGCACATACGGTTATGTTTGAATAAATCCCACAGTTCACTGATGACTTTCCACAGGGCTCTCCTGAGGGGCCGTGGACAGGTCTAAAAAGTGGGCTGAACCATCAAAATCACTCACTTGAAATATAGGGAAAGGGTGGACAACTGATCTGGGATTGGTATTCCGCCAAATTATCCAGCAAGAGTTTTGCCTTCAATGCCTTCCTCTCCCTTCGTTGAACCTTCTGGTTCTCTCTCAAGGTTTCTCCAGGATCTTATTTATGGTCCCACATCCGACCCGCTGCTGTCCAGTTTTCTGTGTCCATTGGAGCAAAAACTCAAGGGCCCTGAGCTCCAGATATCCCTCCAGCTCTTCTTCAGCCCTCCGCCCTTCGACATTTCACGCCTGTGTCCCTTCCGCAACTTTTCACTAGAGGTTTCAGTAGAAAGAAATTTGACAAAGTCATCTCTGCAAAGGCGTAACGGAAGGGAATGGTTTTATGTGCTTTCTCTTTCAAGTGATGTGGTTTTTTAAAAAGATTTAATTCCAGTGTAGGTAACATCAGGCGATATAATTTTTTTAAAGAGAATCTTCCTAAGAATATTATGTCTTTGGGCGCCTGGGTGGCTCAGTGATTTAAAGCCTCTGCCTTCAGCTCAGGTCATGATCTCAGGGTCCTGGGATCGAGGCCCGAATCGGGCTCCCTGCTCAGTGGGGAGCCTGCTTCCTCCTCTCCTTCTGCCTGCCTCTCTGCCTACTTGTGATCTCTCTCTCTCTCTGTCAAATAAATAAATAAAATCTTAAAAAAAAAAGAATATTATGTCTTTATCCAAAGTAATGAGATCTGTGTGGTGGGATTTCAGACAGAATGTTGGGATGGAAGTCATGAAGGCGTTGGGGGGCAGACCTCTCCTTGACCCTAAGTGTCCCTCCTCATACCACACAGACCCCCCCTAACTCCACATCTCAGCAGGAGCATCTCTGACATATCCATATATAGCTTGTGTTAAGGGGAGGCTAACTGGGGTACTAGACCCACAACATGATGGCTGAAATAATGCCAAAGTTTATTTCTTGCTTTAAAAGGAGCACTGGCCAAGTGGACAATTTAGGGGGGTCTCCCCTCTTCGTGAAATCACTAAGGGCCCCAGGCTGATGGAAGTCTCTGAAATTTTCAGCATGGACCACTTGAAAGTTGTCCTGGGACAGCCTCTCTTTTCCTCCCAGCCACAAGGAGAAAATAGCATGGAATTAGCAATTTGCCACTTGTGCAGGATCAGACCTGGAAGAAATGCTCACCACTCCACTCACGCCCATTGGCTACATCTCAGCCACATGGCTGAGCCTAAGTACAAAGGAGGCTGGACATTGTTCTCACTGTGTCAGCAGGAAGAAGAGGTAGACATTCAGAGGGACAAGTCTCTACCATGCTGCTCTAACATAAACCTATTTCTGGCTTCTTGTGACGGACCATTTTCCCTTCGTGGAAAATTGACAATATTTGGCCCAAAACCTGGAAAAACAAGGCACTGTTTTTGCCATCAAGGCAGGTAAGTTTGGCAAATTAGGGCCAGAACAGGCAAAAGTTTAAAAATTTTCAGTCAGGAGTGCTTGGCTGGTTCAGTCGGTAGAGCGTGTGACTCTTGATCTTGGGGGTCGTGAATTGAAGCTCCTCCTTGGGCATAGAGCCTGCTTAATTTAAAAAATAAGTAAATAAAAATTTGCAGTCATATGCACATGTTAGGATACTAGCAGCATCATTTGATATTGGAAGGAAAGGCTCTTTTTATTCTTCACAGAAACTCTTTAAGGGGCATTTTTAATATACAAAGCTTAGTCCCAAGACTATACAAAGCTTAGTCTCATACGGGTGGTTGCCACAAAGAAGAGAGAAACAATTTTGTAAGGGCATAGGAATGGCCACTGTTACAGCAGACAGAGCTCCAGCTTTTGGGGAATTACTATTATATTTCATCCTCTGGGGCCAGCGCTGGACAAAAATGAAATTGAAGTTTTGGACTCAGAACTGGGTCCAGGGGGCTCCCACTTTTATGAGGAGGCACTGAAACCATAGCAACATGTCCACAAGACAGAGGGAGGTGAGAGACAGCAAGCAGGGGACTCCAGACGTTGGGAGACAGCGGCTGGTGTGGGAGCAGTGGTCCCTGTTACTACGTTCTAGATTCCTTGCATGCATTCCCTTCTTATTGTGTATCCTCAAGCCCTCACGCTGCCTTGTTGTCTGCGCTGGGGAGGGGGGGTAGAGCTGTAAACCGAGAGGGGAGCCGATGTCTACACGGGGACAAGGGAGCAAGGAGACCCCTGAGCCTGCACGGAGCATGCGCAGCCCTTAGCGGGCTCAGCCCGGAGGGTGCGTCTGGCCCCTAATCCCCAGTATCATCTACGGGAGGTCGGCGATTCCTGACATCATCTGAAGAGGACGCAGATCTCGGTGATTTGGGCCAGCCAAGGGGTATGCAGCCCCGCTCCAAGGAAACGTGTGTGAACCACCCCGGACCATGCGTCCTTGTGCCGAATGGTGGTGGGCGAGCCCCGAGGCCTGCAGCCGAGGCAGACAGGGAGCCGACACGCTTGGGAAGACCGCGTAGCAGAGGGACGCCGGAGCTGGCCCCGAGAGAACGGACAGGTAGAGACAGCGGGGGCACTGAAGGACGCCCCAGGAAGGAAACCGCAGGAACCGCGGGCCACCCCAAGAATTGCGGAGCTTGGGTATGTTCGGCTTGCCTTCACATTGGCTTGTTTTTCCTCATTACTCCTTGGGCGTCTGTCCACAGGATTTTCTGATGACATGATAAGGCAAGCGATTTTGCCTTAATCGGGTGCATTTTCGAGACCACAGCTTCCTAACCAGCGTGCCCATTATTGGCACGCTAACACACTAATCCCTCTGTCTCCCCAGGCTGTCTGCCTGGTGGTGGTCTCCTCCGACTGTGAGCAGCCTCGGGGGTTAACGCTAGTGTGCAGGACCCCTCTCAGCATTTCCTAGATGTGCTCTAAAGCCATCCTCGCTGGGGAGATCTGCAGCCTGTGTGCTGGGAAGTGACGTTGACCCTGATGAAGACAAGCACGGAGCCTTTCGACTGTGGCATCCACTGGAAAAGACATCATCGAAGTTCACACCTTAGTTACTTTCCCTGGCTGAAGTAGCTATTTCTCTTCTTCTTTCCTTAAACATGCTTCCTTCCCGGCTTCTATCACCAATGTAGAATTTTCTCGAGAGAGGGACTCAGGTGCAGCAGGTGGCAAAGCAATTCCATATACCGTTTAGCAATGAGAGGAAACCACTGGTGCTATCGGGGAAGGATCTGCCGGGGGACCCAAGAACAGGTGTGCTGCAAGCGGAGGTTTCGGGGACAGCGACACGCACAGCAGTCAGGGGAGCAGGTGAAGCCGGAAAAGGGTGGGTGTGGGGTTCGTGTGCGAGGGAAGAGAGGGGCCCTGACAATGGTGCCTCCACTCTTTTAAGTCCTCAGCTTGCCGGAAGTGCTCAAGCAAGTCGGATGAGTGGCAAGACTTGCCTGTTCTTCTTCAGGTGGACGTTGGACAAGATCAAGGAGGAGACACGGGGAGTCAGTGAAGGTTAGGGGGTCTGTAGATGCACCTTTCCCGTTCTGTTCCCACGTTTGTCTCATGCTCCTTGTCATTCCCCCACAGTATCCCTGCGTCTGTTCCCGTCTGTGTCCCCAGGCTGGCTCCTGTCGCTTCTGGCCAGAAGAGGGCAGCATTTGGAAGCAATGATCATAGAAATCCTGACCGCGCAAGAGGGGCATGGCCAGGCCTGCGGGCTTCTGGGTTCTCACTCACTCTAGCAGCAAACCTATAAAAGGGACCTGAATGTACAGTTGAAGTCATATCGAGTGTCTCCTTCATCTCGTCCCCTTGCCAACTTTTGAAAGAAATTGTAAATATTTAGGGTATAAATATCAACTTGGCTTCACAAGAGGCCACATCTTGGCTGGTTCTCTGACAAAGCTTACGCAGAATATAGAATGCAAATATCCAGATCTCGTGAGTGATTTGCTTAAACTGTGCCTGCTCTTATTATGCAGTTGGCAAGTCGAATTTGTGTTCTACCCAGTTTTTTGTTTGGTTTGGTTTTCAAAATGAGTGCACACATCACGGATCCACTTTCTCAATACCTACTTTTTGGGTATCTATTTGGGGTCCGGTGCTGGCTGGACAAGGAAGGGGGTAATGCGGATGAGCACAAGGAGAGGTAACAGGTGATATGGTTGGATGGCATGGGTTTGAAAGAAACCGGGGTTTTGAAAAAGGAAGAGAAAGTTCTAAAAAGGGAGAGCAGGTGGGAATAAAGAGGGGTCTCTCCCCATCCCCAGCCACCATCATATGTAAGGTATGGGAATCTGGGAGTGCCCTCAGGGGACACCTAAAAATGAGTTAGGGTATGAAGAAGTCTTTCCAACACTTAGAGAAGAAATTGAGGGGATGCCTGGGTGGCTCAGTCGGTAAACGTCAGCCTTCGGCTTGGGTGATGATCCCAGCGTTTCGAGATCGAGTCCTGTATCGGGCTCCTTGCTTAGGTGAGGAATCTACTTCTCCATCTGTCCGCTGCTCCCACTGCTTGTGCTCACTCTCTGTCTCTCTCTGACAAATACATAAATAAAAATCTTTTTAAAAAATAGGGAAGAAATTGAGATTACGTTTTGCTGGTAACAACTACGAGGCAATAAAGAAAGGGTTTGGGGATGAGCCCATGGGCAGCCTTGTGAATATCATCCGGACATGGAAGGGACCCCCGCTTGCCTTAATGTCTCACTGTTACCATCATAAAATTCCTACTCATTTTTGGAAAAGGGGCCCCACCTTTTCGTTTTGCACCAGACTCTGCAAATTATTTGTGGGAATCACAGATATGTGCAAGTTTGGGGAAAGTAGGACTAGGGAGTACCCAGATCTGTCCATGAGTAGGAGTCGCCATGAGGCCCTGGAAAGCTTGAATTTCTGGATAAAGTATATCAAGTAAATGGATATAATTTCCAACAAGATGAGCACTGATGGTCTTTTAGGGAATGGCTGTTTCCACTTCCAATTAAGGAGGGATATATGGAGGGAGGCAGTGTTCAAGACCACTTCCTGTTGTGTGGATCAGGAAAGGGTCTGACCTGGAGCGCATGGGGCCTCGCTTAGGTTTAGGGGTACTTGGCGCTCAGTCCTTCCCTTTCTGCACTGTAGTATGAGGTGTGGTGGGAGGTTAAAGGGAGCATTGTGGGCTTCCCTTAAATCCCGCAGTAGGCAATGCTGTATCTGGAAGAAAGGCATCTTATCAAGAAGCAGCTAAACATCTGAATGTGGTCAAGGATGTTAGACTTATGCTTACTGAGTATGATGTCAAGCTTAAAAGCCCTCTCCACTCCTCCTGCCAAGACTACACAGACTCTTAAATTTCTTCTTCTTCCCCTCCCCCTCCCCCTTCTTCTTCTTCTTCTTCTTCCTCCTCTTCCTCCTCCTCCTCCTCCTCCTTCTTCTTCTTTTAAGTAGGCTCCATGCCCAACACAGGGCTTGAGATCCCCTGAGATCCAGAGTCACATGCTCTAGTGACTGAGCCAGCCAGGCACCCTGACTCTTTCAATTTCTTCTAACAATATTTTGTTTTTTTATTTGGCCCTTAAATCACCTGTAATCTCATGATTCTATGGTATACAGCAGGGTTTTAATGTTTTTTACCAATGAAGTGTTCCAGGATCATTTATTATTTGATCCCATCTATAAATGTGACCATTTTTGATGTGCCGTTCTGCTTTCCTGATCTACTTTGCTCTCTCTGCAACGTTATCCCACTGATTACAAACTCTGTCTTTCCAGTATATTCTGATGTCATCTGGCAAAGACCTCCTTCTTTTCCGCAGTTTTGCCAGGGCTTTTTACTGATTTCTTCTTCTATTTGAATTCTAGAATCAAGCAGGTCAAATCACATAAATAATTTTGCTAGGATATTACTTTGTGTTGAATCAAATTGAAAACGTTCCTTCAGGAAGAATCCCCATTTTTCCAATATGGAGTCTTTCCCAGAAACACAGTATGCAATCTATGTCTAAAATCACAAATCCTCAGCCCTGAGTTCCATTCACCCACCCGTGCTAATTTGTTTGTTTTGCTGATAACAATCCTTTTGCACATTTTCTGCTTTCTGTGGAATCCCAGCATCTTTTTCTCACAACCATGTGTTTTCACATAACTGGGGGGCAGAGAATATACAACAAATTAAGAGTTTGAAGCCAATAAAAACTTCATACTTAGAAATTTCCTAACTACTACGAGACTTTGTTCGTTTCTTAAATCTGTATTGTTAAATTAAATTGTTTATTCTCTTAAGCACTGTGGAAAAGATTTGGAACGTTTTGCCTTTGAGTCTGAGGCCATCCGTATCAACAATCCCTCTATAATCAGATGGTTAAAATACAAAGCCAGATGAAATTAAATGCCAAACACTGCAAATGAATATACGGTTGGAAAAGCATTCCCTATACGTAGCTCACTGTATTTTTCAGAAAACCAAAACCTTCCGCAATACCCATCTTGCACAATGAGGATATTCAGAAAGAAGCGAATCATTTTGATTCAACCAGCCGCTTATTCCACTGTCCAAAGCTAATCAAGGCATGTGATTAATAATATTCCCTTAAAATGGCATCGTGGGAAGCGTTTTCACTTAGGTTTAATGAAAAACACTTGGAAGCAATTGAGCGCTGTGGAGAAGTGGTTAGTGATTATCCTTGTTTATGAATTAGCATGACGCCGAAGGCTAAAGTTTTTATCTCTTTTTCATAACAGTGTTCCATCGAAACAGAAACAGAAAGATTGACAAATGTCAGAGGGCATCTAGCCTCTGAAAGGAGCCAAAAGCCAGAGATCCCGAGTTGGAGATGGAGGAGCGCATAGCCTGATGGAAACGTGGAGCCCAGCAGGGGGCAGTAGAGGCTCTCCTCTCCGCACCGTGGGCAGGCATTTCCAGTTAATCCAGCTTCTGAGCCCATCATTAAGACATACCTCATTTCAATCGTCTATGGGCTCCTCGTTGTCATGGAAACGAAGGTAGGTGGAGTCAGGGTAGAACGGGAGGAATAAAGGTTTGTAGATAAAACCCAAACCCTTGAGAAGGACTTTGTTTTTCCAAACCACAGGAGACTCCTATTCATGAAGAACATGTAAGTTTCGATAGCCTCTGGACATGTTATTGTGAGGATTTTTTTCTTTCTTTCTTTTTCAGTTGGGAAGGGACAATAAAACTTTAATCAGCAATAGTTTGCAGTTTAATAGCGAGGGTCTTGGCAAACTCCTATGGCTTATTAGTTCAAAGGGAGCTCATTGAAATGTTTGAACTACTAATGACGGTTAGAAAAAGTGAAAATTTAAAAATCCCAAGTGTTCTCATGCAGAGCCCCGAGGGAACTGCGATGTTACAGGAAGGATTAGAAAGAGGGAAACTTCTGGAATAGGTTGGATTAGTATTTCCAAGGCACACCAGAGTAAACGAGGAGGTCATTCCCTGGCATATTTCTCAAAGATCTGTCCTGAAAGGAGAAAGGCCTTTTTTTTTTTTTTTTTAGTGTTTATTGTATTTTTAAAGTATAGTTGGTGGAAACAACATAGACGTTGGTGCTTACAGGGTGAACTCGAAGCCCACCTGCACCAATTACTTCTACCTATGGGATTTTGGCTGAATTACTCCTCCACTTCGTGCCTCAGGTTTTTTTTTAATCTGTAAAAGAGGATATCAGTATTTACCTCCCAGGGTTGTGTGTAATCAGAGTGAAGAACTGTGATATTGTGATTTGTAATAAACACAGATTTGCCCTTTGTCTCTGTTTCTGGCACAGAGGTCTTAAAAACCTTTGGAATTTCCCAGAGGGAAATGGGGCCACAGACATGTCTCTTATTATCTTAATGAGGTGACTTTTGGAAGCACTTAAGGGAGAGGACTGTTGCTGGGCGAACCAACCAGGTGATTTAAGGTTTGGATCTATGGGCCCCACCTGGAGGCCTTCTGGGACTGGGACGGAGAGGGGCTGGAGCTTGCGTTGGTGGCCAATGGCCAATGATTTCATTAATCCTGTTTGTGTAACGAACGAAGTTTCTGCGAAAGCCCAAAAGGACCAATTCTGAGTGCTTCCTGGTTGGTGAACACAGGGCGGTTTGGGGAGAGTGCTACACTTATCTAAGGCATGGAAGCCCAGAGCCCCTTCCCCAAACCTCGCCCCTATGCATTTCCACGTGGCTGTTCCTGAGTGCTATCCTTTTGCTAACAATCAGAAATTTGGTAAATGAACTATTTCTCTGAGTTCTGTGAGCTGCCCTAGCAAAGCTGTCTGCCTCAAGGACAGGTCTTTGGAACTTCCGTTATAGCTGATTAAATTTCCTTACTCCCTACAGCCCATGGACAAGTCCTTAAAACAGGCAGAGTGACATTCCTCTAGGGACTCAACTGCCTCAATGTTGATACTTCGGTAAGGGCAAAAGTCATTCCTAGCCTGAACCACACCCCACCACCAGGATCCTACACTTCTACTTTAACATATAACAATTCCTCTGGAATCTTCCTTTATCTCTAAACGCCCCAAGATATGTGTTGGTGATCATCCCCCAAGCATATGGCCCACCGATATACAGCTGGAGGGTCTCATGATTAAGGTTTTAGCAGATGACAATAAATGACCCTGTCCCAACAATAGCTAGCCCTCTCAAGGTCCAGGAAACCTTGCTTCCAAAATTCCTTAGAGACTTAAACTATCCCTAACCCTTCCCCAACTTGAGGTATAAAATGAGCCACTCTTCATGACCCCAGCGCAGCTCTTTCTACCCACGCTTCAATAAAACCCCCATTTTGCACCAAAGACATCTCAAGAATTCTTTCTTGGCTGTCAGCTTCAGACCCTAACGTATTTCTTACATCACAGCCAGTCATTCAGAAGCTCAGGTGTCCTTCTGGACTTGACAATGGGCATCTCAGTTAGTGGGGAGGGGGAGATCTTTTAGGATGGAGCCCTTTACCTGTGGGATCTGGGTAGAGAGTGTCAGAATTGACCGGAGTTGTAGAACACCCAACTGGTGTCTAAGAATGGTTATTGGTGTCGAAACCACCCCCAACCCCCTCTCCCCCACTCCCGGGGAATTGGGTGCAAGACATTTAGGCGCTTAGAATTGTATAGAAGTACTTAACAGACATTGACTATTGTGGCAGAGACAATTAGTGCTCAATACCTATTTATTTGTTCCACTACATTTCCCAGCCTCCTCGGCATTTATTTTAAGGCCGTGTGCCTCATCATTGCCCATACCAGGAGCAGAGCAGCAGGACTGAGGCCGTTAAGAGCTGGTGTGCTTTCAAGGTGTCTTTCCTGAGGGAGAAAACATGGAGGCTACGTGTTCCCAATGGTATCGCTCCAAGATGGAGGAAAGTCACTCAACCCCCATCAAGGTATGATGAAGATGAGAATTATTGTGTCATGCCCCTGAGATTTCAAGGTTAACTAACTATCACAATGTCAGGAAGACAAGAGATTTGACTATTGGAGTTCTTTATAATTATTGTTCATTCTAGATAATGACTAATAGAATGTTGAGATAGAATAAGTAGCAGACTGACTTTCAGTTCTTAATGAACAGAATGTAATATTCTTGAGAGTAAGGCCTTTTTCTTAACTGGCATTGAAACCCCAGTACCTAGAATAGTACTTGGCTAAATAAGTGTTGTATACATATTTTGTGTGTGTGTGTGTGTGTGTGTGTGAAGACACTGCTTTTTCCATATGCAGAACATTCTTAATACGTTGTGTAATACCCGAGAAATTAAAACCAGGTCTTTGCCCTCAAGGAATATATAATCCATATGGGGAGACACATACACTTTCTCTTCCCTTACTGTTCCCACCCCCCAGGTGCACAAACCAATGACATTGCTGCTTCAAACGAGATGCCAGATTTAAATGCTAACTCATGCCACAGACTGAAGATAGGCAGATAACAGAGCACCCAGCCAGGGTAACGAAAAGCAGGGACCTGAAGAGATAATACCTCAATAGGTTGGAGAAAGAGAGGGACCTGAATTGGAGAAACAGGTTAGTGAAATAGCTGGAGGCAAGACCCAGGGTTCTTGACCTGAGACTACACCCATTAACACAGCAGGACCAGACCGGAAGAATAATACATGTTGGAGAAGGGGGAGGAAGAAAATGGATGCCGGATGCCATGGTGGACCACCCAGATCCTTGCTTTAAGTAAGACTAAAACAACTGCTCCCCAGTCACTGGACTATTGTCTTCTCAATCTCTCAGCTCAGACCCCTCCAGAAATTGCTTTCAGCTGAAGGGAGCCCTCTGGGCCATGGTTTCGACTTTTCTCCAGGGACAGCCCATATCCAGTGATTGATGGAATTTAAGATACAAGGGCTGAGGGGTCGTTCCAGCTCCACGCATCCCATGGGATTGTCAGAGGCCTCTGCTCTGACCATATCATGGCCTGACGTCTCTCGCTGCTTCCCTCATCCGGCTTCCCTCACTTCCCCAAAGTTAAGAATTCCCACAGTAGGCCCAATGCTTCCTACATGCAAATCTCCACCTCAAAATCTGTTCTGCACCAGATAGTATGGGTGACACAAATGTACAGAGGCTCCCATAAGCCAGGAGGAGCTTAAACTTGTTGCAGGAGGAAAAGAGGGTCTCTGATGAACTCTGAGGAGGAGAAGGAGGAGAGACTAGGAAGGATGTGGCC
This sequence comes from Ailurus styani, assembly GCA_002007465.1. NCBI lineage: Eukaryota > Metazoa > Chordata > Mammalia > Carnivora > Ailuridae > Ailurus > Ailurus styani. The sequence goes on along the minus strand of LNAC01000238.1, from coordinate 1,532,198 downwards.
TGGTAATGGAGGGTAGAGGTGAAAATCTCCTATTTGGAAAGACAAGAATCGCTTTCAAGAATTCTGCTGAACCATCTATGGAGCCCTTCAATGCACTTTCACTGTCTAGACCCCGGAGTACTGGCTGGAATGTGTCTAGTATTTCAAAGTCCACTTAGGACTCTGAGCTACAAGTCTGATGAAAATAAGGGAGTGAAATTCCTTCCTTGGCTCCATTTCCAACAGGATCATTTGACTGGAGAGGATTTTGAGGAGTAGCCAGATTTAATGAGAATTCTAGGTTTCTTGAAGAAAAATCTCACCGTTTTGTGACCTTTCACAACGTAGAACTGGGTTTCTGAGAAGGAGCCACTAAAAGCAAGACTACATCCTTATATGGTCGAGCTGGCCAGAGCTGTCTCATTCTTCCCAGTCAGGTCTTAGTGTTCGGTGATGGCATTGGCCACAGAATTAAAAACCAGCTGAAAGTAGTAGTCTGTCAGGACACACACACACACACACACAAGAGCGCGCACAGAAAATGAGGGCAAGGCCAACAGTAGCGAAGTAGACCTAAGCTACGAAAAACATTTATCAGTTAATACTGTTGATTATTTGATGTGGTCGCATTTTCAGACACAACTTACATAACATTTAGGACGTTGTCTCTACACAAATAGGGCCTTTTCTCTCCACTCAACTTTCTTCTTAATTCTTAGCTCTTGCATTAAAGATGGTTGCGAGACACTGGGCAGTACCAGAACTTCATGTCTTAAACCTGATCGCCCCGAGAATGATGTCCATTTAACAGAAACCACGTGCAAATCTAATAAACGCTATCAATGGGGTCTTAGGAAACGACCATGTTGACTGGAGCAGTTTCTAAGAGTGTTGATTGAATATTTAAGTAAGGACTTTGGGGAAAAGCTTAGCCTTCTAAAATGTTTTTATAACGGGGCCATTAGCTCAAGTGAGTTTGGCATGGTATACTGGTGATCCCAGGCTGATGAAGCAGATGTTCTAAGGTGTTTAGAGGAAATTTAGGAATGTAGAACAAAGATGGGACATCCTAAAGACAGGATGTGTGCCATGAAAGGTTTTGACGCTAATGAGCCCAGTAGGGTGGGAATTGTCTGCTTTCTAAACTCATTCAGCAAATATTTCTGGAGCTTCCACCCTGTGCCAAGCCCCACAAGGGCGGGTGTTTGGCGAATTTAGAAAGAATCAGAAATGATAAGGCTTTCTGAATTCGGAAAGATGAGGGCAAAAAGGCCAAAAAAGGTGAAGGGTTTGGGGAGAGGACTCAAACTTGTAATCGACGAATTAAGAGAGCTGAGTGTGGCCGAGTGGCCCCCGTGAGGACAGGTTGCCCCTTGTATGTCCCGGGTGTCCCCAGCTGCATCGGCAATCCTGTGACTTCCGGGAGCAGAAGACCAGGTGGCCTCATGGAACGGTTAGAAGACTACCCTGGAAGCAGGCTGCCAGAGTTCACGTCGCAGATGGGTCACCACCACCCCAGGACTTTTGAAGCTTCCTCAGTTCTCTGTCCCTCAGCTCCGCATTTGTACAATGCGGTCAGTTGCAGCACCTGCTGTGACTGTTGCTAGAAATGAACAAAACAGTTCATGTAGAATGTTCCGCGCCATGCCTCGCATTCCCGCAAAATCCTTGAAGAGAGGCGCGTGTGCTCTGTGACCGTGTGTGTACTGTGTACGGGGAGAGAGGGCCCTGGGGAAATGAAAGGGTACCTGTCCCTGAGAGGCAGTCCTTCCAGAAGTCCTAAGTTCTCCAGGGGATGAGAATGGAGAAATCACCCAGCCCAGCAGCATGAGGAACAAAGCTGGGCCTCATTCTCTTTGCACTCCTTCATCTCCCCACAGTCGTCCATACGCATGTGCAATTTCTTTTCCCTGTAAGTTTGCAGGCTTACAGGACATCTTAGCTTCTGATAGACTGTAGGGAGCTTCTGGAGAGACCGAAGCAATTTTCTCAATTTTTGCTTAATAAGAATAGTTCAGTCTAAGTGCTGAGTCTGCATAAATACTTTCTGACAGACGAAACAGGTTTTAAATCCTTGCGAGCTTCTTAATGCACTTAAAAAACCCTTTCCCCTATGTGTGTGCCCCGAGAGCCTGTTGTGTGGAGAGGCCCCCCACTCTAAAGAACAGAGGCAAGGCATTGTTGTTTTCTGTACTGAAACAGCAACAACGACAAAGATGTAATTGTCTGGCAGGCCTGAGGTTCCCTCTGACTCAAGTCTCCCCAGTTCTGTCCACGTGGAGCAGAAAGGCAGGAGCACGAGCAGGAGTGAGCCAGATTCTCAGGATTTCCCTGTCAGCACTGCTAGGTTCTTGCTTGACAGGCGACAAATGGCTTTTCTTCTTTTTTTTTCTTTCACCCTCGCAACCCCCGAGACGTCTGAACTCTTGCTCTCACGTCTTCTCTGGCCTTTGAGGAGAACAAAGCAGCTGTGTGTTAGGCAGAGGTGAAGTAGCCTTTGAAAGGGTTATTTTGGCTTTCATGAGCTCCAAATAAGAATAAAGAGAAGTGATTTAACTTGCCCCAAATGACAGTATATTCTGACAGGAGAGAAGAACAGCATATTTGGGGGTTTTCTCATCATTATTTTTGGCATCATTCAGTAACTCCCATCTGACACAGCAAAGCCAGGTGAGAGAAGGAGGGTTCACCTCCTGCCCTTTCTTCCGAGCTGGACACTTGGCTTTCTAGCCTTCACGCATCTTATTCAATCCTCCGGACGTAAGCGTGTGTGTGAGTTATGGACAATACATGGAGATAGATATCTTTGTGTATTTCTTTAGACATATTTTTATGTATCATTTACATTAATAAAGTCCCTGGGAAAAACCTTCCAGAGATAGGGTGCTGAGAGACAATTCTCCATGAGTCTCTCAGGTTTCTGCCCATCTTGTGAAAAATACTGACTGTCCTTTCTTCTGGGCCAGATTTCTAAGGAGTGAACAGTCTTGGACACTATAGTATCTGCCTCTAGAACAAAGCATGGACAGGCTTACTGCCCATTATGAAAGATCCAGGTTACCTGAGCTCAGGTATAACCCACAGGGGCATAACCCACTGCACATCCTGGCGGGTTATGGCTTCCTTCACAGTGCCCTGTGGGACCCGGAACTACTAGCAAAGAAATGTTACCACGATCTCTGTGAGTAATAAGCTCTTCTTTGTCTCTGATCCAGGAGTCTTGTATCCTCTGCCAGCCTCCATGAAACTGCGGCAAGCTAACTTGTTTGTACGTAACTGACAATGTCAGACTGTTCCAAGTTCTTCATGTAGTTCCAAGTGTAAAAGGATACAAGGAGACTGACTAATGTACAAAACCCCTGACAAGGTTCTTAATGTGTTGATATTGTATTAGACTGCTCGGGATGTCCTGGTGCTTTCTCAGATTCTCAGAAACTTATCCTATGTGGGTCTAACAGGAGGTGAACTCGTTCATGGTTTTCCTTGGATCGTTATTTTGGAAACTTCTTCAAAGTTAGCAAAAAGAGCATTCAACTTTCAGATCACTCACTAAACGTTGTCACATCTTTGATCCATACACCAAGGATGAAGCTCTGTAAATGGCTAGGACAGTTTGTGTTCACGAAGGATACAAATGGTGTCTCTGTTCCCATTGGATGGATTATTCTGAGTCACTCACCTGTTCAAATCAATTTATGCATTTACTTAAAAATATATTTCACAGAACTAACTGTGACAGGAACATGCTTGCCTTTGTGGAACTTGTAGGCTGGTTAATAGGGAATAGGATAGGATATAGTAACTTAAAAATATAGTTACATAAATATTACTAAGCTATACATATAACAAGTAAAATAAAAGCTATGAAGTACTCTGAAACATGATAGAGGATGAAGCGGGTGATTTTTTTTATTATTCTTCAGATTTCAAAATTAGCATAGGTTAGCAAAGAACTACATACTGCAAAACTACAAAACTTTGAACAGTTGATCTTTTTCCCTTTTTTTTTTTTTTTGCTTTGGATCTTACAGATAAATAAGAAATAAAAGCTAAAATATCTATGTTCTCCACAATTTTACCTAAAGTAACATTTTCACTGGTAAAGTGGATTTTTGGAAGGTTTCTTGAAAATTTCTTTAGAGAAAAAAGACCTTGCTTCATTGACCATCTTTGAGGAAAAACTGAAGTTTGTTGGGCAGTAGAGTAGGGATTAGAAGCTGCCGGGAGTGTGGGAAAGGGAGGCACATTTCACTTCTCAAAAGAGTAGGGCAGATTTAAGACCTGAAGGAATGCTCTCACCTTTCTCAACATTTCATAACTCTATATTTAGGTGACTACAGCCTATGATAAGCCCCTGATCCCTTAAGTATCAAAGTCAGTCAATTGAAATAATAAGGAGGAGGGGAATGAATATAAAACGGTAGTTAGTTACAAACATCATAAATTAAAATTCCAGAAAAGCAGAAACTTGTAAAATTTTCTAGTCAGCTCTCGGCTTCATTTGATTCATGGGTTGATTTGAGCAGAAAAATGACAAACAGCAGAATCAACTGCTACTCTGTAGGGAATAGTCTATATATCCTATTTGTCTGTCTCTCTGTCCCTGTCTCTTTCTCTGCATGTATGTGAAATACATTTATCTAATCAGTTTCCTGAATAATTCAAACACTGGTGTTTTTATTTGTAAATTTATTCCAGATTATGTAGATAATTTGCTAAAATCTGTACTTTTGCCTTGTGTTGATAAAATGTAATCATAAAATCCAAGAAATAAAAGCTATTTTTGAGTGGGAATGAAGAAAGCATGGGATAGGGAGGGATTTGATTGAGGGATGATTAAAAAAAAACGGGAAGGTATTATTATGTTCATCTAGATTAAAGGAACCTAATCCACTTGAAATTATTCTTTTAAGGTGGTGCCAGAAAGGAATTTATTTTTCTTTGTAGTAATGCTAGGACTTGAAATAACTTAACTGGTAATTAGTTACTTCGTGGGAATGAAAAATCTCATTTGTGTTTGCTTTACTAAAAATGAAGGCAAAGAAGCCAAGATGTGGTAGACCAGTTCTCTCCATTTGTGAGCAATGGTAGATGTTTATCTGTTTTTCCTTGAATGCTGTATATATATCCAGATGAGGCTGAGACTCACTGCCAAGGCATACAGACTGGTCCTTGCTATCCAGCAAATGATATCACTCGCAGCTTTTCTGCTGGTTTGATGACCCTCACTACACTATGCAGCTCATTTTGGATAGGGGCCATTCCATATAGACTGTCCCTTGCTCCTAAAAGTAAACGCCTTACAAACTGGTGAACGATTTCTGGTTTGATGTCAGAGCATTGTTAGGTAAGTGTGTTTTCTCTAACTGTTAGAGGCACAAACTCCCTCTCCTCCAGCATTTTAATTTTCTGAGACTTTCATCCTTGCCATCAAAGTCAAATAAAAGTTCAAAAGGCTGCAGCCCTTTCTTTCATTTCTTCAGCTCTGTGAGGGAGGTAATTCCATGGGGCGAGGTAGAGATGGGGTTAAAGGCCTTTTTGGGGTAAGAGGCAAGACTTCATTATATTGCCTGTGTTTGGAAACACCCACATGGCATTCGCATCCAATGTTGGCACCTAACGATAAAAATGTGCTGTTTTCTATAGGACTCTTGGTAGCTGCTGCTACTTTATCTGCATGATAGCTTATAAAATGATATAAACAACTAACTCCTCTTGTGTTTTAATAAAGGAAATCCTCCTGCTGGATCCAAGTCAGTCTCACAGTGCCTGAACAGAAAACAATTGTACTGGGTTTATAATGGCATTCTTAGTCCAATCTGTCCCTTAAAGAGTAGCTCTAAGAGACACTACCTTGAAAATTCTGTGTAGAGTAAACCATTCCCATTTAATGACAACTGCAACTAAAGCAAATATTTTCTTCTTTAGAAAGTTATTGTACAGGGGTGCCTGGGTGGCTCAGTGGGTTAAAGTCTCTGCCTTCGGCTCAGGTCATGATCTCAGGGTCCTGGGATCGAGCCCCGCATCTGGCTCTCTGCTCAGCGGGGAGCCTGCTTCCTCCTCTCTCTCTGCCTGCCTCTCTGCCTACTTGTAATCTCAATCTCTCTGTCAAATAAAAAAAGAAAAAAGAAAAAAAGAAAGTTATTGTACAAAAATTTTCATTGACAATTTCAGCGCTGCCAATCAGTGAAGTTTATAGACAGTATACCTTTGGATGCCTTTTTAAGTGGGCTCTTGCTGGGCTCTGGCTGTGTATCCTCTTATGGCTCTTAGGCTTATAAATATAGAGAAATTTACCTCAAAGACTGGTTTTCTGACTAGCTACACCATAATCTTGGGGAATTTAAAAAATACTACAGATTAGAAGAGACCAGACCCAGGGATTCTTACTCAGTATGAGGCAAAGCTTTGGAATTAGCACCGTTTATAACTCTTACTCAATTTTAAGATATGCCACATTTGGGAAACAAGTTTTAAACCCCTAAGATAATAAAATAAAATAAACCCCTAAGATACTTCAGTTACTTTTTCTTAAAACACTTTTTCATGAAAACATGAAGAAATAAGAACTTTGAACCATGTCACAATAAGTGGACCATTGCTCTCTTGTTTGGTTGGTCTTTAGTTTTTCAAAGAAAATGTTGTGGTGGCAAAGCACTGGGTGGGAAGAACCAGCTTAGGCAAACAGGTAATTTGTCAAAAATGTTTTAGGTACTCTTGGGCCCTCTCTTTGTCCACAGTTGTCTATGAGTCTGTACCAGTTAGAATAAATTAGGTTATACTGTGGAAACAAACAGCCCCCAAATCTCAGTGGCTTAATACAGCAAAGTTTATTTACTGTGCGTGCTACAGATCCATATGATTGACTCTGGCTAAGCTCCACAGCATTTTCTCTGGGGCTCAGGCTGACAGAACAGTCTCTGTCTAGAACACTGCTGGCTATTATAGCCGAGTGGCAAAGAGGACATGGTAAGCCACATGCTATTAGGGCTTCTGCCCCGGGAGAGTCACACAGCCATGCCTGAATTCCATGGGAAAGGGTGTATAATCCCCCAGCAGGAAGAGACAGCAAATATTTGAGAGTGCACCACGTAATTCTTTCTAGAAGATAAATAGCCCTAGTCATAAACCGAAAGCAAGTATTTGTTGAGTGCCTACCATGTTCTGGGCACCAGGAATACAGTAGTAAATGGAAAACACAAAATCCCTGAAGGCCTGGGGTTTTCAATAAAGGAGTAGAGAGGAAATAAAAGTAAATATTGTTCTCTGAAGTAAAGGAGTAAGAGTGTAGGGAGTTGTGTTCGACGTCATCAGGGAAGTGTCTTGTGAGATATTTGAGTGTAGAATTTGAAGAAAATGGAGACCATTCCAAAACCTGAAGCAGAAGACATTGAGAAAAATAGAAGCAAATGCAAAGGTCTGGAGGCAGGAACATGTGTGAACTGATAGTAAGTACAGAAAATCCAAAGTGAATAGATCCTTCCAGTCCAAAAAGAAGAAAAAGGAAAGAAAAAAAAATGGTGGGTGGGTGGGTAACAGGTCCCAAATAAGTCCAAACTTCAACAAAGTCCATGAGATCTTATGCTCAGGTATCATCCTCTTTGGCTTGATGTCTACCCTCCAGCCCACGTGGGGCAGAGGTCCCACTTCCCAGACACACTGGGATGGAAGTCCTGCCTTGTGGACCCACTAGGGTGGTAATCTTGCAGCTGAGCCTTTCCCAGATTAGGGTGGTTCCCCTCCCAAGGCTCTGGAAAGCCCCACCCCACAGTTTTGGCAGATGGCCTCCCTTTTTGCAGACAAGGAGATGGGGGTGATCATCTCTAAATCACTTTCAGGGTTGTTCTTACCTTGGCTTGAAGAGTAGTGCACTTTCACAGGTCCCCTAATAGCTCTAGGGTTTTGTCTTACAAATCCCTGAAGCCTGCATTCTTCTTTCATCCTTCCAATCTCCTTCCCTTTCTGTTCAAACACCAGTTTTCCTGTTGAGGTGGCTGATTAAATCTTTGGTGCACAGATATTCTGATCTCTTTATCAAAGTAAGGGTGGGCCACCCTTGCTGTTTGCATTTTTGTAACGTGGATGGGCTGAGCATTTCTCAAATTTTTGAGTTCTTCCTTTTTTGCTTAACGATTCCATCTTTAAGTCATTCCAACTGTCCCACATTTTACTATAAGCAGTCAGAAGAACTTGGCTTGGATATTCCTTCAGCTAAATAATCTATTTCTTTGCTCATAAGTTCTACCTTCCACAAAACACCAGAACAGGAACACAATTGAGTCAAATTTTTGACACTTCATAACAAGGATTGCTTTTTCTCTGGTTTTCATGAACAATGCTCCTCATGTCCTTATGAGACCTCATCAGAATGGCTTTTATGGTCCATATTTCTACCGACATTCTGTTCAGGATTACTTAGAAATTAAGAAGATTAAAGCATTCTCTATAGATCTCCTCCTCTCCTGAGTGCTTACCAGAGTCATGCTCAGTGGTCTGTTCAGAGCATTATGGGGTTTTTTTCCCTAGAATTTTCTAGAATGTACCTCAAAACTTCTCCAGCCACTGTGAAACGTCCAGGCTCTAGAGCTGTTTTGGTATTTTTTAAAGCAGTATCATACTCTCCGTACCAATATCTTAGTTCATACAAGCTATTATTGACATAGATAAGGAATTTATTTCTCACACTTCTGGAGGCTCAGCAGACCAAGTTCAAGGCACTGGCAGAATGCTCTGTCTGGTGAGGACCCACTTCCTGGTTCCTGGACAGCTGTCATCTTGCTATGTCCTCAGATGGTAGAAAGGGTGAGGGAAGTCTCTGAGCTCTGATTTATAAGGATACTAATTGCAAGAATGACTTAACACCTCCCACAGGCCCCACCTCCTAAAACCATCCTCTTGGGGAATCAGGATTTCAACCTATAAATTCTGAAGGGACACAAACATTCTGTAGAGAGGAAGTTCATTGGTCATTTTGGCCAGAGAGGCTTCAGTTAAGTTGGTAATGATTAAAAAGCTTGACTGGAGTGATAATGGAAACTGAGAATTTGGAGAACAGAAACAGACTCTTTTAAAAGGTTTCATTATAAATGCAAACAGGAAGCTAAGATACATGACTTATTAGTTCTTATTTATTGTAATTGTACCATTTTCCATACTTACTAGCAGTACTTTTAGAATTCCACTTTTTCCACATCCTTGTCAACACTTGATATGGTCAGTTTTGTTATTTTTAACCATTCTAATGAGTATAGAGTTGTATCTTTTTTTTTTAAAGATTTTATTTATTTGACAGAAAGCATGAGAGAGCACAACCAAGGGGAGTAGCAGAGGGAGAGAGAGAAGCAGACTCCCTGCTCAGCTGGGAGCCCGAAGCGGGGCTCTATCGCAGGACCCTGGGATCACAACCTGAGCCAAAGGCAGACACTCAACCAACTAAGACACCCAGGCACCCCTAGAGTAGTATCTTACTGTGGTTTTAATTTGCATTTCCCTGATGACTAATGAAACTGATCATCATTTCTTGGGCTTATTAACCACTTGTATAGCTTCTTTTGTAAAGTATCTCTTCAAATTTTCCACTTTCTTGTTAGGTTTTTAAACTTTATAATCGAGTTACAGGAGTGCTTTATGTATTCTGGATACAAGTCCTTTGTCTGATACCTGATTTGCTAGTAGTTTCCCATCATCCATGTCTTGCCTTTTTTTTGTTGTTGTCTTTTTAGTGGTGTCTTTCAGTAAGAAAATTACCAATTTTGAGGCGATCCAGCTTACTAATTTTTCTTTTATGCTTCATATTTTCACTGTTCTACCTAGGATAAAATCTACCTACCCCAAGGTTGCAAAGACTTTCTCTTATGCTTTCTTTTAGATGTTTTTCTCATTTGTATATTACATTTGTGTCTAAGATCTTTTTTGAGTTAAATATTGGCTATCATGTGATGTGAGGGTTGATGCTTCTATTTTCCCCGTGGATATCCATTTGATCCAACAATATTTGTTAAAATCATTTTCTTGTTGCGTTGCACTGTCAGTTTGCCAAGACTCAATTGACCATACATACTGGCTTTACTAAATAGTTGGGCAGTGAGCCCTCTTCCTCTTTTTTAAAGAATGTATTTGAGTAAGATTGGTATTGTTTCTTCTCCTACTACTGATAGAATCCACCAGTGAAGCCATCCAGACCTAGACTTTTTCTTCCTGGGAGGGGTTTGGAAAAAATTAAATTACTTTAATAGACGTGGACTTACTTATATTATTTTTTTTCTTATGTTAATTTTGGTATGTTGTATTGTTTGGAAATATATTCATTTATCTCCATATTCTGATTTTTTAGTGTAAAGTTATTCATAGCACTGTCTTATCATTCTCTAATATCTGTATTACTGGTAACCCTTTTCAATAGTACTGTTGATGATTTTTATGCTTTTTTTTTCTTGATTAATCTTGCTAGAGTTTTGTCAATTTTGTTGATCTTTTCAAAGAGCCAATTTTTGGTTTTGCTTTATTTATTGTCCATTTTCCATTTCATTGATTTGTGCTCTTACCTTTCTTATTACTTTGCTCTTTTTCTGGTTTTATGAAGGGAAGCTCAATTCCGTGCTCTGAGATCTTTCTTCTTTCCAATGTAATCATTTAAAGCAGCATTTCCCTCTAACCCCTGTGTAAGGGGCATTCTACAGATTTTGAAATGATATATTTTCATTGTCGTCCAAATCAAAAATATTTTTGCATGCTTGGGTGGCTCAGTTGGTTAAGCGTCTTTCTTCGGCTCAGGTCATGATGCCAGGCTCCCAGGATCGAGGCCCACATCAGGCCCCCACTCAGCAAGGAATTTGCTCCCTCTCCATCTACACTCCCCCACCACTGAAGCTCTCCCTTTCTCTCTCCCTCTCTCTCTCCCCCTCTCAGATAAACAAATAAATAGATACAAATTAAAAATGTTTTCTTAATTATCCCCATGATTTCATTTTGAACCATGACTATTATTTAATTTCCAGATATGTAGGATTTTCCTAAGGTGTGTTATTGTTATTACTCTCTCATGTAATTCTTGATGGTTAAAGAACTCATTTGATGTAGTTTTGATCCTTTTGCTTCTATGAAAACATGTCACATGGCCCTACATATGATCTCTCTTTGTCAGTGTTCTGAGAGCACTTGGGGGAAAGAAAAAGTGTATCCTCTAGTTTTTGAATGTAGTATTCAGTAAATCAGATCAAGATGGTTGATAGTGTTGTTCAGGTCTTCTGTATCTCCCCACGTTCTTTGTCGCACTGCTGTATCAGCTGCTGGAATATGGGTATAAAAATTGCCCATACCCCATGAAGCACTTAGACGTGTACAGACAGGTTCATACTGAGAATTGGGGCATGCCTCTCTCTAGCTCTCCTCGCCCTGAGGTTCTTCTCATTCTCCAGGCCCCGGAGACTTATTTCCCTCATTCCCCTGACCAGATAGATATGTGGGATATTTCTTGGAATTTTCACCACTCATAATTATCATTGTTGCAGCACTCCAGAACCAGTCTGCCACTGGGGCAAAACCACAAGAGAAAAGAGGAGAAAGGAGAAATTCATCCCTATGCAATCACTTCTCCCAGCTGTGAATCTCTTCCACAATCTGCCTGCTTTTTTTTTTTTTTTAACTTTTCAGGGTCCTCAAGTAGGTTGTTTTTTGTTTTTATTTTGTTTAGAGTCTTCAGTCATAATCCATGAGAGGGATGGGCATATGTGGATGGAGATTTTGTGCCATGCCAGTATTGAAATGCCCAAAAAGCTATAGGAGGTTTATGTAGAAAAATGTTGTCTTTTTCACCAGGGATTCTGAATTTTGTATTTTTTCCTTATAACACCTTCCTTATCCCAAAAATATATAGAAATATTTATTCTATATTGTTTCTTTTAGCACTTTCAAAGTTCTGTTTTGTTTTGTTTTGAGCACACTTACTAACCCAACTAAAATTCATTCTTTACATTTTTAGGATGGACTGAAGTGAAGAACTAAGTTTAATATTTTTTCACTTTAAATGGATAATTGTTCAAACATCATTTATTATTCATACATCATTTTCTCACACGAATTTGTTTCTGGATTATCCAATGTGTTCTCTAGATCAACTTGATTATTAATTTCCCAATATCTAGCATTATTATTTTAATCCATTTTGGTCATAATGTTTACTATTCTTGTTTTGTACATACCATGTTTTCTAATTTTCAAAAATTAAAAGAAGTAGAAATATAACTTTCTTTAAAAGAGAGTCAGCTGTTTCAATACCACTTTCTGTTTAGTCCCTCAAACACACACACACACACACACACACACACACGTAAATGCATTTCTGGATTCCGGATTCTCTGTACTGTTCTACTGACGTATTTGTGTATTACTTTTCCAACATTTAGTAACACTGTGTTAAACTTTTTTTTATCATGATGTATATTATTCTTTTAATGAAGTTCTAGTATTTTCTATAACTATGGTGACAAATGTTAATGAGACTTATTCTGGTGATCATTTCACCATATATACGAATATCAAATCATTCTGTTGTACACCCAAAACTAATACAATGTTATATGTCATTTACACCTGAATAAGAAAAAGTGCTATTTTATTTAGGGTTTTTACATCTAGCTTTATAAGGGTGGGTCTGTTGTGTTCTCTTCTTTTAATCTTCTAGTCGGATTTCGGATAATCCACCCATAAAATGTTGTGGTCCTGGTTTTTTATTATATTTTCCATTTTGTTTATGCTGCTGGTCTCTTCTCTTTTTAACTTTCTGATGTAATCTTGCTAATCTATATTTTTCTAGGAAAGTCAATCATTTTGATTTTAAAAATTACTTTGGATAAGAATGTTCTCTTATTTTTAAAAGTTTTGATCTCTTTATCATTCCACTGTTTCTTAATCTTGGTATCATTCACTGTTTTTTATTCTTAGTGGAATTTCCAAAGGGGCAACTTTGAGTTTACATATATATTCTGTTGTGCTTTCTCTTCTAATGAATTAAATTCTAGTTTTATCTTTTAAATCCTTTTCTAGTTTCTTGTGTTTTCTCATTCTTTCTCTAGCTTATTTAAGTATTTGATTAATTTATACTTAGTTTTTCATTAAACATTTTCAAGACTATTTTTAATTAGGATTATCATTTTGTGTGTTTTTAAACTTCAAGGTGAATTGATTTTCCTGCTAGGTTTCTCTTTTTTTCCTTTTTTTCCCCCTCTCCTTTACAAGTTTACTTCATATGGGTGTATGTGTGTGTGTGTTTGTGTGTGTGTGTGTGTGTGTGTGTGTGTGGGCACATGTGTCTCCTTGTGGTATTTCTTAGAAAGATTTGTTAAGGTCTCCCAAATTAGAATACTCACATTACTGGACTAGACCCAGAGCATACATCACAAGTTACCTATGGATTGCATTTTTGATGGCTTTCCGTAACCTCTGGAACCAGCTCAGAGTTCCAGAGGGAGAGAGTTGAACAGACAATACCCAGAGGTCCTTAATGCAGTGCCTCTTGCATCATGTCTTTATCGCCCTAGCTAGAGCCAGATCATCAGTACTCTTGGCAAGCCAGACCCTCTCTTTGGAGGTAACTGTATGTAATTAATGAGCAAAGCAGTCTCTCTCTATATATAACATTATTTATAAGATCTTGATGTGATGAAGGAAATTGGAAATTCCCTCGGGAAAGTCTTTGTATCCACTCTGAGCACTTACTCACTTCCATAAGATACAAATTTCTAAACTGTTAAATGACCAAACAACTTTGACAATAGGACCTCCTTTTCAAAGGAAGACAGTTTGGCTTGTAATAAGTTTGAAAATGTCATGGCTTCAGAAAAGTTTTTCCAAAGTAAATTAAAATTCAGTTGTATTATATTTCATAGAATATTTTCATATACACTAGATAATTTTATACTAGCGACCATCCTGTGACAAAAGTAAAAAAGACATGATTATCATCACCACGTTGATGGATACCATTGAGTATCAAGGACCAGAAGGGACTTGTTCAAAGTCACACATCTAGCCCAAGATGAAGTCAGTATTGGAGTGCCCATCTTATGCCAGCAAAGGTCAAGTTATTTGCACTTTACCTTAGCAATGTCCTAAAACCTAGAGAGTCTATTGCCATGGGAAAATTTTCCCTGGATTCCAATCTGTGTAGATAATGGAGTTTTGGAAATGAATTCTTCAAGTGTAGCTATTGAATAGACATTGATTGATTTTTTTAAATTTACTAATTAGTTAATTTTTTAATTGAGGTACAGTTGACATACCATGTTGCCTTATCTTCAGGTATACAGCGCCGTGGTCTGTCAACTCTGTGTTGTATGCTTTGCTCACAAGTGAGGCTGCCATCTGTCACCATACAATGCTATTTCATACCACTGGGTACCTACTGGTTGATTTTAATAGGAAGATGCTCGATGCCTTCCAGTTGTTTCTTCATGCTTTCTGCCATGCTCTGCACCTCAGGAGGCTGACTTACACTCAGAGTTGTGGGGTCCCTTGTCCTTTGAGATTTGGTAGGATTGACCAATGGAGTACCAGCAGGATACCCGAAGGAACAAGAGAGTGGGGTTTAGGCTTTTATTTCCATTTACTCCTTCAGGTTGATTTGAGCTGGCAAGGAAATTGAAGATTCCAGCCTTCTTTACTCAGTCCTTTTTTCCCCCTGTTATGATGGCAGTTTCCTCCCCTTGACTTTTTGGGCCTAGAGTGAAGGTGCTTTTATTTTGTTTCGTTTTGTTTTTTTAGCAACATTTCCTACCCCAAGTACTGCACCATCCCTTGGGGGTTCTCTACACCCTGTTTGTACCTTTGCAAAGGTCTCTTCTTAAACAGTCTTCAAATCATTCAATTTGAATGTGCCAGCTGTGTTTCTTTGCAAGGACCCTGACTGATAAAGAAAACAAATTACTATTATGGTTTATAGCTTAAGTTTAAAAAGATGGGATAAAGGAACAAGTTTCCTACCCAAGCCAAAAGCTATTCATATACTAACACTGATTACTACAGTTTTGGAAAGGAGTTGGCTCTTTTAATATGTTCTTCATTGGGGATTACACATTTTTCTGGACCCAAATCATAATCAAATCCAAAAGCTTTCTAATACTTTGTATATTCTTAATAAAATTTAACAGTGAAAGGAAAAAAGAAAGAGAGAAAAGGAGACAACTTCTCAGTTTCCAAAACAGAGTGAAAAAATAGCACATTATTCCTCAATTGCTCTACTGCCATGCAAACTTCTTTGCCCTACCAGCCTAAGAAATCCCTTGGAAGACTTAGATCCTCTTGATACTGATTCTTTGGTGAGCTAAAACAAGCATGGGGCACTCCAAGGGCTCACTTGGGAAATTCAGTGGATGAATAGAGTGAGAATGTTGATTATATGTGAACAGAGGGATTGAAACAATACATTTTTAACAGGCATCTATGTGCTCATGAAGATTCACACACACACACACACACACACACACACACACACACACACACACACACACACAGTACTAGAAAGGCAAACCTGCAGAGAAAATGTTATGATTCTCAGAATTCATTCTGGTGCCTGGGGACTAGATGGGAATGGAGGCTATTACTTTCGTTCTGAGCCAGGGCAGGGTGATACGCTGACATGTTTGGTCTTCTCTGCCAGTTGGCCACAATTTGGGTGGGTGGGAAAATAAACATCATTCCCGTTCTCCTCCCTTATTCCCCTGCCATGGGTTAATTTTTAATATCATGCCATAAGGAATATTGTAACTCAAAAAATAAGAAAGAAATCAGGGTATGTAATTGCCTAATCAATAGAGAATAGATTTCCACTGTCAGAGTAGAGTGGAGCATTATCTTCCAGTAGATTTGTTTTCCTGTTATTTGTACTAGAAGAAGACTGACTACAATTCCCTCTTTTGCATTTTAATGATAAGTGGGAGTGTAATCTAAAATATAATGACTGTGCAGTCGCTGAAGGGTGTGAAGTCAAGCAGAGGAAGGGTGGGTCATTTCTGCTAACAGAAATGAAACAGTCTCTCCGTTCTCATTCAAGGTAATGAGATAAAGTGGTCTACAATAAGTTTAAGTTTTAAAATTTGTGTCCTCAAATAATTATTGTTGCAGTTGCTGATCCTTGGTTCCATTTTTAGCAATGCAATAAATATTACTCTAGACCACCAACTCAAAGGTGCGAGTGTGGCATAAACTAATAATAAATCAATTTGTATATCAGCCATTTCAGGTTTGGAACAAAAAATACAATGTGCACTTAGAAACTGAAATTATGATTGCCCAAATGAACATTTATTTCCTCATTTCTCAAACGGAAGAGAAATAGCTATGCTTTAAATGCAAATTGATAACTTGAGAGCCATAGGTTTAAACATATTATTTTAAAACTGTAATTATAATTGCTATTTGAACTCAATATAGTCTGTTTCTTTTCATATGTTAAAGATAGCAAAGAAAGGAGACACAAGCTGTTAAAAGCAAAAAAGAACATTCATATGACATGAAATCTAATATATTGGCTTGCCCATAAAATAAACTGTATAATCTACTAAATAAACAAAACGGCAGCTGGAAACTTCATGCTAATATCAGGCAGAGGCGAGTTCAAGCTAAAAACCCTTTATCACTTAATAATGCAGGTTAAAATCTACAGAGCAGTTAAAATTATTCTGTATTCCTTATGAGTAAAAATATGGATAAAATACACAATTAGAGAGGATAAAAGATATACTTACAGAAACAGTGATGGAAGGTAACACCTCTCTTTTAATTCTCTATTGACAAAAAAGATAAAGCTTAAATGCAGAAGATTTGAATAGTAATGTGTATGGCAATAATTTACAGATATGCTTTTGTCAAATATCCAATCCTAGAAATAATAAAATGCATCTTTTTTCAAGGACCCATAGACATTTATCATATTTTTTTGAAACAGAAGAACTTCCAAGTTTCCCAAAAGTAGAAATACTGTAGGTAACATTCTCTGACCAAATGCATTCAATGCTAGAACCAATTAAAAAAATTAGAAACAAAGCAAAAACTTACCTGCTAAATCATTCTCAGGTTAAAGAATCAATAAAGTCACAATTACAGAATGTTAAGAAAAGACTAGTGAGAGAAAAACATTTTAAACTGTGTACTTTTATATTACTGAGAAAAAAAATGGAAATAAATGAATGAGATGCCATTTGTTAAGTGAAGAAAAATGAAAACCAAAATAAACTCTAGGAAAACAGAAGGAAGGAATTTTTAAAAGTAAGCAAAAATCCATGAAGAGAAAAGTGATAGAAATTATAAATGAATTTAAGGCTTGGTTCTGTGGGGAGAAAAAAATCAAATACAATTAAATTTTTTACCAGTACTAAATAGGGGTGAGAACAAAAGGTAGAGAAAAAACAGGAATTCATGAAACAAGCAATGAAAAGGGAAAATGACTACAGATGATGGAAAAATCATCATATGAAAATACTTTAGGGGATTCTGGGTGGCTCAGTTGGTTGAATGTCTGATTCTTGGTTTCAGCTCAGGTCATGATCTCAGGGTCATGGCATCCAGCCTCTTACCCTACTCCTAGCTCAGTGGGGAGCCTGCTTGGGATTCTCTGTCCCTCTCTCTCTGCCCCTCCCCCCACTCATGCACGCGTGCTCTTGTGTGCGCGCTCTCTCTGTCTAATACATAAATAATACTTCCAAAAAATATTTCACATAACTGTATACTAATAACTTTTAAAACCTGGGTATTTTTTTTTAAGAAGAAATAAATAGACTGCAAATTGTGGGAGAAATTGTGAATGTTGTCAAAATTTCCCAAAAAGCTTCTGACACAGAAGGAGTCTTTGGTAATTTTTTTCATTCTTCCAAGAAACCGATTACTCCAATATGATTTAAATTTGTTCCAGAGCAACACAAAATAAGGAATTCTCTTGAAATTCTTTTATGACACCAGCATATGTGTGTGATAGTAACGTCAAACAGATTCTCTCCCAATCCTCCTCCCTTCTCTTTCTTCCTCACAAAATTTTTAAATTGTACATTAACCAAGAGAATTTAGCAGTGCATTAGAAAGGTAATGCATTTTAACCAAGTGGGCTTAACTCCAAGAAGATATTCCACTTCAGTATTAGGAAATACATTGATTTCTTTCAGTAAGACAAATCACAATAGATACAAAAAGTAGATACAAAAATCTGATCAAATGATCAGATTAAGGACCCATTCCTGACTTAATGAAAAATGTTTTATCTCCCAAAAATTATACATAAGAAGATAGTCTTCTGATGGTAATAATCCAAATTTAGCAAAGAGATGATGTAAGAGAAGTTGTATTCAAAATAGAAATAAAACACTACATAAAAATAAAATATACGTGAATAACTGATTAAGCATTGTTCTGCAGGAATGTAAAAGAAAACTGAAATATTCTACTAAAGAGCATTAAACATAATTTAATTTAAAAATGCCATGTTTCTGTTCAGAAAAAAAAAATTTAAAGCTATTCATTGATTCACTTTCTTCAAAATACTCCCTAATATCCATGTATCTATGTTCAATATAGAAGCAGTTTTTCTTTTGGAATTTGTCACTTTTTAAAATTAGTTTAATTTTACTTATTTTTTTTAAAGTTTATTATTTATTTATTTATTTATTTATTTGACAGAGAGAGCACAAGCAGGCAGAGCAGTAGGCAGAGGGAGAGGGAGAAGCAGGTTCCCCGTTGAGCAGGGAGCCAGATGCCAGGCTCCATCCCAGGACTCTGTGATCATGATCCAGGCCAAAGGCAGATGCTTAACTGACTGACCCACCCAGGTGCCCCTAAAATTAATTTTAAAAATAGATAAACAAAGCTAAGAAAATTTGGGAGGATTAAAAAAAGAACTATTAGAATGTTTATCCTGCTAAGACATTAGAATTTGTAAATTACATTATCTAAAACAGAACTGCTGCAAGAGGCACAGAAGCAGTCTGAATTGAAACATGATAAAGTAGCCAGAAAAAGGCCCAAAGATATTTGGTAGTCAAGTATATGATAAGGAAGGCACTTCACATTGGTGAGAAGATGAATAACAGTTATAACAAGTAACAGCTGGATTACTGGCTAGACAATTGTGGGGAAAAAAACTGAATCCCTTATGGGAAAAAAAGTTCCAGGTAAATCAAAGGTTTAAATGTATACATAAAATAAAAAAATAAGGAAAGAAATGAAAAAAGCATGAAATACTAGAAGAAAATATGCTATGATGGATAATTTTTATAATCTTAGATTAGGAAAATCTAAGCAATATGAGTAATTTAAGATCTATAATTATATTTTGGGAAGTTTGATTATGTAATAATATAGAATTTCTGTACCATGAAGTAAGCTTTTAAAGGAAATCCAAAACAAACAAACAAACAATACAAGCCAGGTAATAGATGAGAAAGAATTAATGCACTTAGTATGTGAGGAGCTCTAGCATATTGATGAAACAACCCTTCCAACAGAAATATGGGTAAAAAACAAACAAACAGCTGTTTCACAAAAGGAGAAATATAAGAACTGATAAATGTGGAAAATAGTCACTCACTAATAGAGAAATGGAAAAGAAATTATACATATTATTTTTACTCATGAAATTAACAGATGTTTATGTGACTATAGGGAATACTGAAATATCCAAGTCTAATTGGTGGGAATGTAATTCTATAGATTTCTGGGAGGCAGAGTGGGTGTATATTATCTTAAATTAGATACCTTTGCCCTAAAAACTCCACTTCTAAAAATTTTTCTCAAGGAGATCATTGTTTAGGTTAAATTAATATATAAATATGTGAGGATTTTCTTTAATGTGTTTAAACAATCTGTAGCTCTTCCTCAGTAGGAAACTGATTCAACAAATTAATATACAAAGTATAGAAAATTATATATCCAATAAAATGACAATGCATATCTGAATATAATTACTCAGAAAGATGCTCATGATATATTTTTTGGTTGAGAAAATCAGGTAAAAAATACAAGGTAAAGAATCAACTCAGTATGAAATTATATATAATAAAATCTACCTATGTAGATGTACACATGGAAATATACAAACATTTACAATCATGTATCAGTTATATTTCCCTTCAATATAAGTGACAGAAACTCCATGCAAACTGACTTAAGCAGAAGGGGAACATTTGGGCTCAGCTGAAAAATGTAGAGTTTTGGTTCATTTTCAGGGTTATCAGGAAGAGACAGTTTTTCTCTGTTTCCAGAGTTCTATCCTGCTTCTTCTCTGGTGGCTCTGTGTTCAGAGCAGGGTCCCCCCTCATGGTGACAAAATGGCTGCCACAGCTTTTGCCACTCCTCTCCATTTCAGCACTAGCATGAAAGAGAGAAAATCTTTTCTTCATTACTCAGTTGACAATTCTAGGTGCCTTGGGCCTGGTCCACTAAGTTTAGACATGCCCCCACACCCAAATCAACACTGTGACCTAGAAAATGTAAGATTCTGATTGGCGTAGGCCTGTGTGCTGGGTCACATGTTCTGGCATATATCCACATTATATCCATATAGCCACATATTCCTATATCATGATACCTATAGCATGCAGCTTGAGAGTTAGAGGGGGCAGGGGGAGAGAGGGGAGACTCTCTAAAGAAAATTCATGGTATGATTACTTGAAGAAGGGGAAGTGGACACTGAGTCTCTCTAAAAACAAAAGAAGTTTACCTCCTCATGATGATGTTTATGGACACTTTTTTTTTCTTCCTACTTTTGTGTAGCGTTTGAAAAGTTACCATTTTATTAGCACAACAACAAAAAACTATTATGCGTCATTTTTATATTTGGACAAACAGTAAGTCTATTTTCAATAGAAATCAAACATGTAGATATTCTCTCATTCGTACTATCCTTGCTCTTTTGTGTTTCTGCCTTATCTTTCACTTACTTTTCTTTCCTATGCACCCCTTGTATTACTTCTTTCCGTTATCTTTCCATTGCTATTTATTCAAGTTTCCAAGGTCACATGCAAAAAAAAAAAAAAAGTGCACAAAAAGTAAAGGTATTTACCCCAGGAAGTATTTCAGAGAAAGTAGAGAAGTCAAGAAATAGATGGAGGCTTCAGAATGTTTACAGGGAGTATGAGGGCACACATTTTGAATTTGTAGTCAAATAGCAAAGGTAGTTTTCTACTTTGCAAATGTAGACATGTTTGGTTGCTGGAGAGAAGGGTGGCTTTCCAAAGTCTACTCCCTACTGACTTCTGTAAATGGTTCCTTTGCCTCAGTGCTTTAAATAGCTTCATGTGCACCCCTGAGTCAAGGGGGAGCCTGCTCAAATACAGATTCTGATCCAGTATGTCCCCCTTGGAGCACAGGATTCTGGACTTCTCACAAGTTCCCAGGGAATGGGCTGGACTTTGAAAAGGAAAGTTCGGATGACATTTTCCTATCTGTGAAGGAAAAACTCAAGCCAGCCATATTTTGCATTTTTTTTAAAAATCAGGCTCCACCCCCAGCATGGAGCCCAACACAGGGCTTGAACGCAGGACCCTGAGATCAAGACCTGAGCTGAGATCAAGAGTCAGACATTTAGCCAACTGAGCCACCCAGGCTCCCCTCTGCATGTTTTTTATTAAAATGAGAAATAGATTAAAATATACTTTTCACTATTCCAGGTTTATTTGTAGATGCTAATATTCTTCTATTTAGGGTTAAATTTCTTAAAACAATCAACAAAATCTGATTCCATGTCGCCTCATTTTAAAACAAGTTTAATACTTCAGTTCTCTCCCCCAGTCTCTAATACAGAATCCCAAATCTGTTTTCACATTAACTCCATAAGGGGAAAAAAATGCTTTCTTGCCATCTTAAATGCTATTTTTCTTGTTCTGGAACCAAAGATTACTCACTTCGACTTTGAATTACACTGGGGTTTGGAAAATCCTTTCTTGTTGAGATTTCAACAATGTGCTCCATCAAGGGCAAACAGAGGAGCTTACTTTATTGCTGTCGACCAGCATGACTTGTAAGGCAGAAGGAGCAAGGTGCAAAGAATGCGTCTTGGAGAAAAAGTATTTTAAAACTTAGATTCCCACATGTGCAAAACGGTGACCCCTCCTCCTTGCTCCGAATCCCTGTGACCTTGGGCAGCAGACGCAGCCTGGACCTGGCTTTCAGCACCAAGAAGGGCTGGAGGCCTGAGCCATTGAACCTGTCAGAGGCAAATTTCTGCAGCCACATGTGAATTCACTTTGGGTTACAAACATTTTTAATGATTTTTAATGATGTTTATGTTTTTTAAACTTCACATACCCTCTCCAACTCCAGGCCCTTTGCCAGTCCCTCTTGGCTCTGCTGAGATTGATGGAATCTGGGAGTCCAGATCAAGGGCAGGAGTCTGCTTTGTTCAGAAGACGTGTGTGTGTGTGTGTGTGTGTGTGTGTGTGTGTGTGTGTGTGTGTGACAGAAACACCACTCTCCATGCCTCCATTGGTTTGTGCACCTTTCTTTGAGCTTGCCCCAGGAGTCAGATTTGCTTTTGGAAACTCCAGTAGGCATTTCCAAAATGGTAGCTGTGCTTCAATTTTAACTTATTTTTAAGCATCTCATTTGCCCTTGAGTTCTTGTGTCTGGTTTTAAACGTAGCTGCCCTGCTGGCTGGGCCATGACACTACCTCGCGTGGGCCCTTGTTGCTGTCCTCACTGCATATCTAGTTGACATAGCTTTTGCAAGCTTAACTGGACTTAACTGGTCTGTACTTAGCACCTATAATTACCTGTGTCCTTCTCTGGCTCCTCTAGGGCCACTGGCTCTGTATTTTTCACCTCTGTATTTCTTAAGCTGTGCCTCTGTGATAGTTCCTGGCACTTGCTAAGAAGATGGAGAGATATGGTAACATGAGAATTTATAACAGAAATCTTGTTGATGAAGCAAAACAGCCTCACAACCTGTGTTTACCTTTGCCAGCAACATAGAGCTTTTGGTACCCCCACAACGAGTCTCTTTTTTAAAGTCTTCTGCATAGTAAACAACTTTTTTACTAGAAAATCATGACACTTGGAAGCCGGGGTGGCTCAGTCAGTTAGGTGTGTGCCTTCAGCTCAGGTCATGATCCCTGGAGACCCAGGATTGAGTCCAGCATTGGGATCCCTGCTCAGCGGGGAGTCTGCTTTTCCCTTTCCCTCTGCCCCTCATCCCTGCTCTTGCTCTCTCTCTCTCTCTCATGCTCTCTCTGTCTCAAATAAATAAAATCTTTAAAAGAAAAAAAAGAAAATCGTAACACTTATTTGATAAGGGATGTTGGGTTGGCCTTTGGTGCAGACAGCCAAAACCCGAAGGTGCAGTTTTATTTGGCCTTGAGCCTTGCCATCATGATAGCAGGAGCAGAGGTGCCTGTCATGCTCACTTGCAGCTTGAAAATTCCCCTCCCACTTCCTTCTCCTGGCCTCAGGCCCCTGTGACCCTATGGAGTTGGAGAGGTAATGCCTCTAGCATTGTATATGGACAAAAAAAAAAAGTCTTGCATATGGACGTGCCTGAGTTTCAAGTGTCTAAGCAGAAAATGATGTTTTAAGTTCATCGATCTTTGGGTACAAAAGTTAAGTCTTAGAAGAAAACAAAAAAGATTCAAGTATGTTTCAAATAATCATTTATTCTAGAGCATCTGGCAAACATAAACTTGGAAGTATGGAGGAACCTCCATGTTAACAATGGCCACTTTCCAAAGAACAATAAGGGACATATATTTAAAAAGCAACAATGGAAAGTCACAAACCACAGTCTGCCACCGAAGTAATGAGTGCAGGAATTGTAAAGGACGGTGATAATAAGTGGAAGGTTATGTCTTTGAGTGTTGCCAGTGAAACCCCATTTAATGAAATGAGGGTTTAATTATGAAAACCAAGATGACTTTCACTTCTATTTTTAATTTTATGGATGAGAAGTAAGCCTCAGAAATATGAAAGGACCAAATAAAGGCATCACATAAGAATAACGTAAACTCCTTTTCTTGTCCTGGTTTGGGGGGCGGGGGTTGGGAAGTTCGAGAGCAGAGGATCACTTGGCAAGCAAGAGATAAATCGAAACAAACGTTTTTGACTTGGTCTTACGTGGCAAAATCCACAACAGAATCACAGTTGAATAAGTCTGAGTTGATAAACACAGAGGCAATTCTTATTCGTATTTGTTGGCTTATAAAGTGTATCTTGCTTAATTGAAGGTGCTGGGCTGGAAAGCAGAAAGGCCATTAAATCCCCAAAGTGGGGGTTCTGAGAATTGAAGTCCCACACAGAGTATTTTCAATTACTTCAGGAAAGAAAATATCCTATGTAAAGCTATGTGTAGGACAGAGTTTCGCTAAATGAGGATTATGATTCCAAAATGAACTCTGTGCCCTGTGCCAAACTGGGCATAATAGGGAGAACCCAAACAAATGCTTTGGCTAAAGCATTAGAACAAATTAAAATATTTAAAATTAAATGTACCATCATTCTCATATTACTTTAAAGGTTTGGGGGGGGAATGTGGGATGGTGATGGGGGGAGGGGAAGCAGGAAAGAATTACGGAATGACAAATGCCACAACAGTTAAGTAAAAACTGGTTAACTTAATTCAGAGCAACTCAGTGGGAGGTCTATATCGTATTTTTTTACATTTTGTAATAAACCCCAAATTGTATTAGTCGTCGTCGTCGTCTTCTTCTTTTTTCTAAACTGGCAACTTCACGTGGCTCTGTCCATCTATACCCAGTCTGAGTGGGCATCCACACAAAGCCAAAGGTTTTTTAAAATTTTCGTCTGTCTCTGGGACGTTTTAAAACTAATTTATTTTACTTTACATCACCATTGAGGAAGATTATTTAAACAGAGGCACAGTCAACTTTTTGAATATCCTGCCCTGGGACTAAAATTAGCAACTAAGCCCTTGAATTTAAACCATTCCAAGTTTTGGATCCGATCGTATTAACCTTTCTACCAGTTTTCCTGCTCAGTTTAATCTGATAGCCCCAAGAGATGGGTTCTGAAGGAGGGCCTGAGCTATTGGGGAAGGAAGTGGTTAAGAAGGAAGAAGTACGTTTTTTGGCAGAGTGTCTGAGAATGCAGTGACTTGACTCAGGGCTGGAATAGATAATGCCTAAATATCACTTATCTCTAAAAATACAATTTGGAGTTGTCAAAAGGCTCACCGGCTCTAAAATACCTGACAGTCCTGCCATAAGGTTAGTCCACGAAATACATGTGTTAACTGAACACTTTAAGAACAGAGGGGACCTATCATGTGCAGAGTTTTGTGTTTTGTTTTCATGGATGGTTAAAATAGGGATAAGATTATGGTCTTTGATTTCCCAAAGAGACCCACGTCACATTTTCCAGACCATGTTGAGAGTGCAAATGGAAGCCCGCATACTATATGGGTAAATATTTTAAAGCCATTAAATAAAATTTTAAACAACTTTGAGATATCTTCAACATATAAAAATTGTGTGTATTTAAGACATATAACTTAATGTTTTGACATAGGTGTACGTTGCGGAAAGATCACCACAATCAAGCTTAATAGAATAGCCACCATCTTTACATAGTTACAATTGTGTGTGTGTGTGTGTGTGTGTGTGTGTGTGTGTGTGTGTGTGTGTGTTAAGGAGACTTACATTAAGATCTAGCCTTTTAGAAAATTTCAGGTATACACTATTAATGGGTATTGCTAATTGTTATCATCACCATGCTGCACTGTAAATCTCCAGAACCCATTCATCTTGCAAAACTGAAACTGCTCTCTCCACCCCTGGCTAACATCATTCTACTCTCTACTTCTATCAGATGAATTTGACTACTTTGGATTCCACATATAAGCGAGATAGGGAGTATTTGTCTTTTGTGTCTGCTTTATTTCACTTAGCATAATGTCCTACAAGTATCTTCTTTTTTAAGACTGAATAGCATTCCTAATTTCTTTTTTGGATATGTCATTGTTAGTATATAGAAACACCACCAAATTTTGTATGTTGGTTTTGTATCCTGCAACTATTCTACATTTGTTTACTAGTTCTAACTGCCTTTTTGTTGAACCTTCGGGGTTCTCTACATATATGATCATGTCATCTGCAGAGATTATTTTACTTCTCCCTTTCTGATTTGGATGCATTGTATTTCTTTTTCTTGTCTAATTGCTCTGGCTAGGACTTCCAGTACTATCTTGAATAGAAGTGGGTAAAAGTGGGCATTCTTGCTTTGAACCAAGTCCTACAGGAAAAGCTTTCAGTTTTTCCTCATTGTTTATGATGTTAGCTGTGGGCTTTTCATATATGGCTTTTATTGTGGTGAGGTAAGTTTCTTCTCTACCAATTTTGTAGTTTTTATCATGAGTGGATATTAAATTTTTCTAAATGTTTTTTCTGTATCTATTAAATAATCATGTAGTTTTTATTTTTTACTTTGTTAATGGAGTATATCATCTTGATTGGGTTGTGTATGTTGAACCATCCTTGCATCCCAAAGACAGAGCACTTGGTCATGGTGTAGGATCCTTTTTATGTGCTGTTGAATTCAATTTCCTAGCATTTTATTGAGAATTTTTGCATCTATGTTCATTTTGGGATTCTGGCCTACAGTTTTCTTTTCTTGAGGTGTCTTGTCTGTCTTTGGTGTCAAGGTGGTCAGCAACCAAAAAATGAGTGTTCCCTCTTTTTCCATTTTTTGGGGGAATTGAAGAAGGGTTCATATAAATGAACTTTTAAAATCAAAATTATTTAAGAAAACCAAAATTACTTAAGTAAAACTGAATATGTTTAAATTTTGAAAACAATGAAACTTCATCACATATTTTAATAAAAATAAAGCTATTGACATTTTTCGCACCTAGTATCCCTTTCATTGCTAATATAAGGAATTAGTAACGTGCTCCATGCAGGTTATGTCTAGACCTGCATATATGAATTGTTTAATACTTCAGCCAGCATGGGCAACTCTTGTGAATGTCATACATCCAGAGGCATAAATCAGAACACAAAGAGAGGCAGAAAAAGAGAGACTCTTGGCACCACAGAGAAATGACTGTTATACAAAACCTACTGCATTCACCTTCTGTAAGAGAGGATTTGACAGTTGATAACTTTGTCTTTTCTCTTTCCTAAGCTCACCTGGGCTCATCAAATCTCCCCCTTACTTCAGAGGAACATTGACTTCTGGCATGGGCAGGGGCATGGGGAACAAACCTTCCCAGTATTCAAGTGCAGTCACCCTTGTTTTCAAGACCTGAGACAAGAAACATGGACAAGATGGTCCCTGGACCTGAACAGGTTTGTCGTAAGAGCTGGTGTTTAGGGTAGCAGGCTACATCGTGCCCTTCTCCAGCGCTGAATCTCAAATGACTCAGCACCCATGGGTTTCTGAAACAAATGTAGCATTTTGGTGTTTTGATATGTGGGGCTCAAGAAAGCCCCTTATGGGATGTGGGCTGTTGCCCAGGGTAGGGATGCCCCCCACCCCGTAGAACCTGTAATTTAGCAAGAGAAATAGACACATGCATTATGAGCTATAGTCAGAGACCAAATGAATGAGTGGTGTCACAGGGGAACAGCAAAAATACCAACTATTACTGGCTCACGAGTGCTTTATATACCTGATTTCATACGGATCTCACCAGACAGCAAGTGAATACTGAAAACTAAAGAATAGGGGTGCAGGAACATTATGTGGCTTACCCAAGTATGTGAGTATCAGCCAGAGGCTATATTTTATTTTATTTATTTATTTATTTTAAAGATTTTATTTATTTGATACAGAGAGAGAGATCAGATCACAAGTAGGCAGAGAGACCAGCAGAGAGAGAGGAGGAAGCAGGCTCCCTGCCGAGCAGGAGCCGGATGCGGGGCTGGATCCCAGGACCCTGAGATCATGACCTGAGCTGAAGGCAGAGGCTTTAACCCACTGAGCCACGCAGGCGCCCCAGAGGCTATATTTTAAAGTAGAAGTTTTCTGGATAGAGTAGTGTGCTAAATTTTATTTTAGAGTTTTTTAAATACACATTCATGAAAGGCATTTTTTTTCCCATTATGTTCTGGGCAGGTTTTGCATTCTCAATTTAAAAAATGTGTGTGTGTGTGTGTGTGTGTGTGTGTGTGTGTGTGTAGGTACGTATGTATAAATAAAAAGAAATAAATCTAAAATGTATATGGGAATGCCAAAAACCAAAAATAGTCATGATAATCTTATGGATCAAAGTTGGAAGATTCACAGTAGTGGATATTAAGACATACCATAAATTACAATTATCAAAACAATATTAAGAAAAGGGAAAACAAATCAATGGAATATTGTAGAGAATTCAGACACAGGCCTACACTCAAAAGGACATTTGATTTATGAAAAAAATT
Source organism: Ailurus styani (assembly GCA_002007465.1). Lineage (NCBI taxonomy): Eukaryota > Metazoa > Chordata > Mammalia > Carnivora > Ailuridae > Ailurus > Ailurus styani. Next base: position 1,503,870 of record LNAC01000238.1, on the reverse strand, counting down.
GTCCTGCCCAGAGTGGGAAAAGGACAGTCTTTTCAATAAGTGATGATGGGCCAATTGGATATCTATGTATGAAAATAAGTGAAATTTCATTCTTGCCTCTCATTGTACCCAAACATCAATTTCAAGTAGATTGTAGTTCTAGGAGTGAAGGGTAAAACATCAGTACTTCTAGAAGATAGCATGGGAACATATTTTCTGACCTAGAGGGATGAAAGCTATTTTTTTTTTCAGTGATCCAGGATTCATTGTTTATGCACCACATCCAGGGCTCCATGCCCTCCTTAATACCGACCACCAGGTTCACCCATCCCCCCACCCCCATCCCCTCCATAACCCTCAGTTTGTTTCTCAGAGTCCACAGTCTCTCATCTTTCATCTCCCACTCTGATTTACCCCAATTCACTTTTCCTTTCCTTCTCCTAATGTCCCATTTTATTCCTTATGTTCTACAAGTAAGTGAAACCATATGATAATTTACTTTCTGTTTGACTTATTTCACTCAGCATAATCTCTTCCAGTCCCATCCATATTGATATAAAAGATGGGTATTCATCCTTTCTGATGGCTAATATTCCATTGTGTATATGGACCACATCTTCTTTATCCATTCGTTTGTTAAAGGGCATCTCAGCTCTTTCCACAGTTTGGCAATTGTGAACATTACTACTATGAACATTGTAGGCCCTTCTTTTCACTATCTCTGTATCTTTGGGGTTAATACCCAGTAGTGCAATTGCAGGGTCATAGGGTAGCTCTATTTTTAATTTTTTGAGGAATCTCCACACTGTTTTCCAAAGTGGCTGCACCAACTTGCATTCCCACCAACAGTGTAAGAGGGTTCCCCTATCTCCACATCTTCTCCAATACTTGTTGTTTCCTGTCCTATTGATTTTGGCCATTCTAACTGGTGTAAGGTGGTATCTCAATGTGGTTTTGATTTGAGTTTCCCTGATGCATAGTGATGATGAACATTTTTTCATGTGTCTGTTAGCCATTTGCATGTCTTCTTTGGAGAAGTGTCTGTTCATGTCTTCTGCCCATTTTTTTGATGTGATTATCTGTTTTTTGGGCGTTGAGTTTGAGGAGTTCTTTATAGGTCCTAGATATCAGCCCTTTGTCTGTAGTGTCATTTGCAAATATCTTCTCCCATTCTGTGGGTTGCATCTTTGTTTTGTTGACTGTTTCCTTTGCTGTGCAGAAGCTTTTTATCTTGATGAAGTCCCAAAAGTTCATTTGCACTTTTATTTCCTTTGCCTTTGGAGATGTGTCTTGGAAGAAGTTGCTGTGGCCTATGTCGAAGAGGTTATTGCCTATGATCTCCTCTAGGATTTTGATAGATTCCTGCCTCAGGTTGAGGTCTTTCATCCATTTCAAGTTATCTTTGTGTATGGTGTGAGAGAATGGTCTAGTTTCATTCTTCTATACATAGCTGTCCAATTGAAAAGCTATTTGTAAAACAGAACATAAAAGCACTAACCATAAAGAAAAAGATTTAGAAATTGAACAAGAAGACAACAAATTTTAAAAGTTCTTTTATCAAAAAACATTAACAGAGTGAAAAGTCAATCCAGAATGTGGAAGAAGACATTTTCAGTATGTATATCTTTCAAGGATTCATATTCAGGATATATAAAGAACTCCTACAAATCCAGATTACACTACAGAAAAATGGGCAAGAAATTCGAGCAGATACTTCATAAAAGATAATATCCACATGAGCAACAAACTTGAATGTACACTAAACCCTAACTGTCATTAGGGTAATAACAAGTCAAAAATCCCAATATTATGTAACAACAAAAAGGAGCCAAAATTGTTTAAATTTTTGATTAATTCCAAGTGTTGGTATGGATGGGGACCTCCGGCATTTTAGTGGTTTGAATGTATGTTGGTCCAACTACTTTGGATCCTTATTTACAGACTGTATATAACTGGACATTTTCTTGTTCAAAGACCTACTAATTGAACTTTTATGCATAAACCCGGCAGAAATGCATAAATATGTACATCAAAACAATGGACCAGAGTGTTCATAACACTGCTATGTGTAATAGTCCCGAATTGTCTATCAGTAGTAATATGGATAAATATGCGGCAGCATAGTTATACAGTGAAATGATGTTCGGCTGTGAAAATGAATGAACTATAACTATATGCAGTGACATGGAGGAATCTCATAAGCATTATATTTCACAGGAGAAGGCAGACAAAAAAAACCACATTCTACTTCATAAGCTTTTTTTTTTTTTTTTTTGAGAGAGAGAGAGCATGTGTGAGTACAGGGGGAGGGGTTAGGAAGAGGGAGAGAAAGAATCTTAAGCAGACTCCCCACTGAGTGCAGAGCCAGAGGCAGGGCTCCATCTCACAACCCTGAGATCATGACCCGAGCTGAAATCAAGAGTCAGATGCTTAACTGACTGAGACACCCAGGTGCCCCGTCAACTACATAAATTTAAAAACACACACAAACTAATGAAATTAGCTTCATTAGGATTGTGGCTCCCTTTGTAGTGGAAGAGGAAGAATGACCCAAAGAAGCCATGGAGTGGGTCTCTGGGATGCTGGCATTGTTCCACTTCTGGACAGAAGATCATTGTGCAGAAATCAAAATGGAGAGTTACTATTTACGTACTTTTTGGTAAACATTAAATACTTGCAATACAAATGTTGAAGTGCTGTGAAGGAATAAATTAGTAATGGACTAGCCAATAGGGAGGGAGTCAGGGAAAGGCTTAGGAGGAGGTGACACAGAAGGAGAGTTGAAGGTTAGGAAGAAGGTGCACGGCCGGGAAAACCAAATGGCCTCTGCAAAGGTGAATGCGTAAATCCACTTTCACACAGACAGAGAGTTCACTGCTTAATTCATTACTGTTCCTGTCAGCTATCAAAGAACAAGTTCCCGTGACACAAAATAAATGAATTTTGATGGACTGTGGGACTGGGAAAGATTGAGAAATGGGAGAAGCTGCCTAGGGGGTCTATGAGGGCAGGGAGGACATCGCTAAGAAGAAAGAGCCCTGAGGTACAACATGAGGCCACTAGGTGAGAGGAGGGAAAGATGGTGGAAATGACAAGGATGAAAAGGAGAATATTGAACCCAATCTTGACCTCCTTCACAACTTCACTTATTCTTATCTCTGACATCAAGGGGTAGAATCAGAGCCAAAAATATTTAAAAAAAAAAAATGACCAGGTAAGAAGAAAGGGTCTAAAGTTAATCGCAAAATACTGAGTTATGTGCGTGTGCCCAACACACATATGTAGACCTGTTCATGAATTCACATGAGCAAACCCACATGAGGGAACCCGACACACATAACCAGGAGGTTTAGAGAGGAGAGACAAAGTTGAGGGACTCCATGAATAAATAGTGTGTAAAGTAGATACACACGTTTGTTTGACATCATCTGGAAAAAAAGAACCCGACCCATTTTATTGACATTTCTCACCATATAAGAGAACTATTACATGCATAAAACTTAAGAACAGATAGGCCAAAAGGGGGAATGCAGAGAAAAAACAAAAAATCCTGTTGAATGCCTTCCAGTGTACAATCATTGATAATATGAAGGAATGAACTAGAATCCAGAAACCAGGACAATGCAAAAAAACCCAAAACATAAAATTCATACCATGCCCACCTTCAGGGACATTTTTGCATTATTTTGAAATCACTTGGTTTGTTACTCCTCCGAATAAGTAGGTTTTAGATGCAAATCTTGAATGTAGGTGTGTTTGTGCTCTTAGGCTAAAAACTCTGAAGACAGTGAACATTTCGATCTTTTGAGCCTGACGACAAGCCAAAAACTCACGCATTCACAAACAGCTCACTCTGTCAAAGTATTTGGGAGATGCCACAGTGGGATCTGTCTACTTTGCAACTTTGACTTTGGGTGATTGTTTTTCCCAAAAAGGCTCAACACAGTCAAATTAAGTTTGGGGGCTAAAGTCTTGAAATAAGAAAATATAAAATCCAAAGACAGTTCCCATCAGAGTTCTAAAACCATCATGGTGCGAAACTATAAATTTTACTTTTCCAGGTGTGAACCAGATGCTTTATGATTATTTTAAGGTACTTTCTCTTGTGCAAAGACCTGCCTTTCAACATATTCTTAAGGATTACGTATCGCTGATCACACTTGTGCTGAACACATTCCATGTTGCTTAGGTAGGAGTTAACTTCTGACAAAAACCAAACAAAGGTTTTTGAAGATTTATTTAACTGCTGTTTTACTGGTTGTCATTTATTTTCTAGCATTTTTGGAGAAAAATCTGACAACAAATTTAAAATACAGTGGAATATTAGAATCACTAAAAAAGCCTCAATGACATTAGAGGTAGTAAAGCAGCAAGAGAAAAGCAGAACTCTTAAGATATCTTTTAAGTATCGAATCCTTAATACATGTGTAATATTCAGCTCATTACAATCAAAAACTATCTCTGGACAAACAGTTTTGAAATACTTAGCAACCGAAATCTGATATCAAAAAAATGCAAAGGGCAAACTCCAGCGACTTCAGTAAACTTATATAGAGCCCACACATAATAAAGAGGTGACTAGGTGTATAGTATATATTTCCACGTCAGGTCAAATAGAAATAAATTTAATTTTATTGCAGTGTAAGTAAAACTGAGAAAATATTTGGACCTTTCCCCCAAAATTTCCTACTAGGCCTATGTAGTAAAAATTAACATTAGAAAAATACGGTGTATGTTTATCACAGAATATAAAGCTGCAAGCGAGGCTGTGACAGACACCTTCAAGTCACAAAAGGGGACTAGTGTAAATCCTCAGCAAGAAAAGGCCCTCAGTGGGCATTGGCAAGTCCTGCATCGACTGAACCATCATTCCAGGAAGAGTCATGGAAGAAACAATTATAGAAGGCTGAAGCATTTTTCTAGACTAATTGGGATGTGACAATAGGGCCGCAGAATCCTCCCCCTGACTGGACTTGCTAGTTTCCAATGCCGGCAGCTGAGAGGTTTCACCTCCTGGCTTTTCTTCCTCCAGGAAAACGACGTATCTCAGGAGAGCTGGCTCTCAGCTCATTTCAGCCATGCCAGTGATGCGTTTGCCAGACATATGCTGGGGAGAAGCTTGGGCAGGCTGTCTACCATGCAGTTATCATGATCTCATTAGACAAAATCACCAGGTCCACACCCATGAAGACCCTCCCAAGATAAACACACCCTCACCTCGCCCCTCTCCCTTTGACCACGTCCCCAATTCTGCCTCCTTTCCATCTGGGATGTTGCCTCAGATCCCCATTTCCAGCCTCTCACTCTGCCTTTTTTCCCCCTCATCTCCCGTTCTCCTCCTCATCTTGTCTTCTTCTTCTTCTCTATTTCTTCCTGCAAGTTCTTATTCCCCCCACCCACCCACTTTTTTTTAATCCTCCCTTCTCTTCTATCTCATTCCCTCCACTCTCTCTCTCATCTACCTAGGTAATTCCTTTGGGATGGACACCCCCCTGAGCAAATTCTCTGTGGTACGTTTTTGCAGCTGACCCCAGAGTCACATCCTTTGTCCCACTATATCCCTCACCCTTGGCCCACACTGGCTCTTTGTAACCCAAATGTGTCATTCCCTTTGGGAAGATGGAGTGCTTAAAGCCTTGAACACCCTATAGGAGATCAAAATCCTACTGATATATTGCCATCAGCAACACATTTAGGCCAGATTTTTTTTGAAAAAGATTTATTTATTTGAGAGAGAGAGAACAGGGGGAGGACCAGAGGGTGAGGGAGAGAGTCTCAGGAAGACTCCCTGCTGAGTGCAGAGCTCCGAGCAGAACTTGATCTCACCATCCTGAGATCATGACCTGAGCTGAAATCAGGAGTCAGATACCTAACCCGCTGAGCCACCCAGGCGCCCCTAGGCCTGATTTTCAAGGGCCCTCTCTTTTCAGAGTCTCCTCTATTTAAGGCTTCTGTTTGATTTATACCTAAAGCCAGTAAGTCGTCTTCTGCAAAGTAAGAGGCAAAAAGCTAATTTCATCTCACTAAAATGGAGATTGTTCCTTTGAAAATCTGTCCAGAAATGTTGTTGGGATTGCTCTACTCTTCAAGGTTCAAAAGACCGAAAGATTGGACATCGTCAGGAGAATAAACAGGACAGTACGATGCCTATTGCAACCTAATGGCTTGGCTACAAGACGTCAGGGCCAGCGACTGACACCGCTGTGATAGCTTATGAGGGCTTGCCTATCAGAAAGGAAACAGTTAAAGTAAATTAAATCTAGGGTGCCTGGGTAGCTCAGTGGCTTAAGCATCTGCCTTAGGCTCAGGTCATGATCCCACGGTCCTGGGATCAAGTCCCTCGTCAGGCTCCCTGCTCAGCAGGCAGTCTGCTTATCCCTCTGCCTGTGGAGAGAATGTTTGTGTATTCTCTCTCCCTCTCTCTTTCTCTCTGTGTCAAATAAATAAGATCTTAAGAAAGTAAATTAGATCTAAAGTATGGGAAGGTATCATCTGTTCAGTACTGTTACATTGTACGCACAAAATAGTTCACAGTCAGAGCCAAGGGAAGAAGACCCTTTGGAGCTCTCTGGCAGGGGGTGACCCCAGACATCCATAATAGCACAAGGCCAAGCCCCACCTCCAGGAATATTAACCGCTGTCTGATAGTAAATGCTAACATTTGTTATCTAATAGCACTAATAGTTTAGGTTCCCACCTTTTTTACCTTTCAAAATGCAAGCCCTTTGATTTTTACATCGTGGATTCTCATGTTAAAGCAGGAGTTGAAAATAGTGCTTGTCTGTATGAGTCTTGACAAAACTTCAAATGAAGCCAAGTTCTCTCATCCTGCTTGAACCAGACAAGAAGTTACTGCCTTCCTGGTTTTTTTTTTCTTGAATCCTGTTAGCTGTTCAAGATTCACGGCTTAGTAGGTGATCATGGCATGCGTTTCTGTGATTAACCCAAATTAAAATTTACATTGTCTGCTTTTTTTTTTTCCCTTCAGATTTTCTAATAGGATGAAAGGAACACACTTAGCATTCCGTGGGAATTATGATAATGAAAATGACCCTAGTCAACCATGAAGGCACTAAAAATATGTGGTTTGCTAATTACAAGAGGGGGGGAAGCTATTCCATCAGATTAAAAGCTTCGTTTCTTAATGGGCAGCAAGCTCAGAGTTTCTTTGTCTGAAGGGAAAATCTTCAAATCACTTGTTTCCTTTGTATCAGTGTCCAAAGAATCTGCTTTTGTTACTTGAAAAATTCAATAGAAATTTCTAGCAATATAAGGAATAGTTTTAAATGGTCAAGGGTATTATCTGAAATGAAAAGGATGCTATAGAAATAGATAGGTAGGTAGGTAGGTAGATAGATAGAGACAAAATCTCATGACATTTTAATGTTTCCAAATCATCATAGAATGTTCACATTGAAGGGGACTTCATAGACCAGCCAGTAGGTCTCAAATTTAGCTCTGAAACACCTGGAGGGCTCGTTAAAATGCAAAGTGTAGGCTCACGCCCAGAGTTTCCAATGCAGCAGAATTTGCATTTGCAACAAGCACAGGTAACACTGACCCTGTTGGTACAGCAACCACCCCATGAGAACCTCTGAGCCAGGCCAACCCTCTTGATTTACATAATAGGAACCTGCCATTTGAATATGGGGCCCAGTAATATACAGCTTCCGGGTAGACGAGGGTCAGAAAAGAACCTGGCTCTTCTTGCTCCTTGTTCCATCCTTGGTCCTCTCCACCAGGGCTTCTCAAACTCTTATGTGCATCCACCATGAGCTGGGGAACTGGTTCAAACCCAGACTGTGGTTCAGTAGGTCTGGGGTGAGATCTGGGCTTGTATGCTTCTGACAAGCTCCCAGGTGCTGACCTTGAAGCTGGTCCATGGACTGACTTGGAGTAGCAAGGTCTTACACTGTGTTATGTAATAGTGTTGGCTTCTTTATGTGAATTACCTACCCTCCAAAAACATAGAACAATTTTTTTCTAATTAAATTTATTTTCGAGAAGTTTTAGGTTCCAAGCAAAATGGAGCAGGCAGTACAGAGGGTTTCCGTGAATGCCCCACCACCACCACCAGCACCACGCACAACCTTGCCTGCTATCACCGTTCCCGAATGAGAGTGGTAACGAACCTACACTGATCCATCATTATCACCCAAAGTCCACCGCTTATATTAGGGTACACAGTTGTAGTTGTAAATTCTATGGGTTTGGACAAATGTATAATGGTGTGTATCTGCTGTCATAGTATTACACAGAACACTTTCACTGCCTTTAAAATCCCCTCTGCTCTGCCCATCCATCCTTCCCTAACCCCTGGCAACCACTGATCTTTTTAACTGTCTCTTTCATGTTTGCCTTTTCCAGAATGTTCTATAGTTGGAATCAGATATGTAGGCTTTTCAGTATTGCCTTTTTTCACTTTGGTTCCTCCATGTTTTTTCATGGTTTGACAGCTCATTTCTTTATAGCACTAAATAATATTCCATCATCTGGAATATTTTTCCATTCAAGCACTGAAGGCCATCTTGGTTGCTTCCAAGTCTTAGCAATTAGGAATAAAGCTGCTATAAACATCCATGTGCGGGTTTTTGTGTGGACATAAGTTTTCAACTCCTTTGGGTAAATACCAAGGAATGCAATTGCTGGATCATATGGTAGGAGTATGTTTAGTTTTATAAGAAACTGCCAAATTGTCTTCCAAAGTGGCTGTAGCATTCTTCATTTCCACTAGCAATGTATGAGAGTTCTCATTGCTCCACATCTTCACTAGTATTTTGTGTAGTCACCACTCCACATTTTGATCATTCTAATAGGTGTCTCGTGGTATCTCATTATTATTTTAATTTGAAATTCCCTAATGATACGTGGTATTGGACATTTTTCCTATGCTTATCTGCCATCAGTATATTTTCCTTGGGAAGTGTCTGTTAAGAACTGTGGCTCATTTTTTTAAATTGGTGATATTTTTTAATTTTGGAGTTTTAAGAGTTCTTTCTATATTTTGAGTAAGTCTTTTGTAAGGTACATCTTTTGCAAATGTTTTCTCCCATCTGTGACCTATCTTCTTGAATTATTAAAAATATCTTTCAGACTACCCTTTTTATTACATCAGAAGAGGAAGAATACTCAGAAAATGCTGCATATTTTTTAAACCATTTTAATGAGTACTTATTAAATAGCCATCGATCACTAGGTTGTATATGTATCCATTCATTCAAGAGCCTCTATTATCAAGCGCTTTCCCTTTGCTTAGGAATATGGAACACCAGAGTCTTAAAACCTAGTCTCAGGCATCAAGTCTGGTTAGAAAGGCAAGTGTAAGATGAGGAACAGAGTGCACTGTTACAGGTGTGACCACAAGCAATGTATATAGGACTGGAATGAGTGCTGGAGGGAAAGAGTATTTAGAAACAACTTACCAGGAGGTGATTTCTGAGCTGAATTTAAAGGGACACATGGGAGTTGAACAGATATTGAGAGGGGGGTGGGGGAGGGACAGACATTCCAGACTGACCTGTCACAGAACTTAAGAGTAGAAGAGGAAAGATCTGAAGACAAAACACTGATGAAGGTTTACTTACATTTAGGGAGACAGGGAGGAAGATAAAGCAAAACAGAGTTAGGGTGTCTTCAGAGACTTGGGAGAAGCTAATGTCCAGAGGTAAATTTAAAAATAACATAGGGATGGTTACCTATTGATTGTTCTTGGACTCCAGGAGGCATAAACAACAAGCATCTAGCTTCTTATCAGATTTGTAGTCTACAGAAATCTCAATACACTGTAGCTCGGTAGGACTGATTATTGAGGCAGACAAACTAGCTAAACCTCTGTGACTCATACAAATTTAAAAGTTGCGGTTTTAAAAAATGCTATCTCTCTTAAGCAATTAAAACTTTAATATATGAACAACAATTTTAGTGAAATATACTTTACAGCAATCCAATAAAACAGACTCAATTGGTCAGATTGCAAACTTTAGGCTGGCAGGAAATGTGACTTAAATTCATAAGGTCCTGAAAGTTAATTACCTAGTATTTTCGCTTCTACTCTTGCCCTTAACTTCTTTTAAAATGTTATTTATATATATGTATTTATTACATATATTTATATTTCTCCCATATTTTATATGTATATTTTATATGTATATAGTTATCCCATATTTATTTTATGCATTGTGTGTGTACATATATATATAAAGAAAGGTCTTGTTTTCTCTCTACATTTATTCTCAACTTAGCTCAGTTGCAAATTCTGCTCTTTCTGGCAGCTCTCTTCTCTTTAGGGAGTGATCTTTCTCTGACTCAGACATTTCTGCCTTTTCCCCTCTCTCCTGTAAGACCTCTACCTAAATTTTCCAGCTATATTTCAGCTAAAATATCCTTTCTTTCCTGTGTGGGTAATCCATTTTTCTCCAGTTTATTTTCTACTCTGCAGTTTCCCTGCCCTTCCCTGGAAGAAAGACCTTTTATAGAACTTTTCTAGCTCTCAACATATCTACGCACAGTGATTTAGAGTTATGTTGCAAATTGTCCTCAAATATGATTTTTTACTCTGAGAGACAATACCAGAATCTTTTCAGACAGAAATTGAAGTGAGACTTGAACTTAGTCCATGCTAGTGAACTGATTTTCTGAACTTTTTTCTATCTAAACTTGTGACAATAAACACTTAAATACTAAATATTGTTACCAATTTAAAGAATATACAGTATTTAACACTGTTAAAATAAATAATATTTATAAACTGGCTATCGTGTCAACTCAGAAACTATTACTTTTTAATATGTAAAATATAAACATAGAAAAATATATTTTTGCACCACCAGGCAGAAGGAAAGAAATAATAAAGGTTAGAACATTAATCAATGAAATTGAAAACAGTAGAGAAAATCAATGAAACAAAAAGCTGGTTCTTTGAAAAAAATCAATAAAATTGATAAATCTCTAGCAAGACCGACAAAGATGAAAAGAGAGGAAAGACACAAATCACCAATATTAGGAACAAAACAGGGGCTATCAATACAGATCCTGCAAACGTCATGATAAAGGAATACTATAAGCCACTTTATGCTCATAAATTTGGCAACTTAGAAGAAATGGACCTGAAAATCACAAGGTCCTAAAACTTAGCCAAGATGAAATAGGCAACCTGACTAGTCCTACAAACATCAAAATCAGTTGGTAATTAAAAAGCTCTCGAAAAAGGAACTTGTAAGCACAGATGGTTTCACTGGAATGTTCTACCAAACACTTAAGTAATTAACACCAATTTTACACAATCCCTTTCAGGAAATAGAAGAGGAGGGAACATTTCCCAGCTCATTGTATGAAGCTAAAGCTACCCTCATATCAAAATCAGACAAATATTCCTGGATCCAATGATTCAGGAAAGAAAAATATACGGCAGTATCTCTCATGAACTTAACTGCAAAAATCCTCAACAAAATATCAACGGATCAAATCCAGCATTGTATAAAATTATGTACTGTGACCAAGTGGGATTTATTCCAGGTCTGCAAGGCTGATTCAATATTTGAAAATCGATCAATGTAATTCACCATATCAAATAGGCTAAAGAGGAAAGATCATATGATTATATCAATTGATGTAGAAGACATACTTGACAAATCCAATGCCTGATCATAACAAAAACCCTCAGCAAACTAACCATAGAGGGAAATTCCTTCAACTTGCTAAAAATGCATCTACTAACCACCTAGTGCTACCATGAAACTTAACAGTGAAAGACTCAAGACAAGGATATCCATTCTCACCATTATTGGTGTAGGACTAGAAGTTTCAGCCATGAGATAAAGGAAGGAATAGGAAGGAAAAAAATAAGGGAAAATCTTTGGTGATGGACTAATAACAGAAATTCTGGTGGCAGGTGTTACCAGGCCAGAGTTCTGAGACTTGATACCAATATTGCAATCCAAAAATGTAAAATTAATAAGTTGGACCTCATCAAAATTTTTAAATTCTGCTCAGTATAAGACTATTAAATGGATGAAAAAACAAGCTTCAGACCAGAAGAAATATTTTTGAAGCACCCATCTGACAAAGGACTAGTATCTAGAACATATTACAAGCCATTGATACTCAACGTCACACAAATAATCCAATTAAAAGTGGGCAAAAGACATGGTGAAGTATTTCACCAAAAAGGATAAGGAGATGACAAATAAGCATGGGAAAATATATCAGCCATTAGGGAAATGCAAAGTATAGGCACAATAAGATATCACTACCTACCCATCAGAATGACTAAAATAAAGAAGAGCAACAACAGCAAATGCTGGCAAGATTGCAGAGAAACTGACTCACTCGTGCATTGCGGGTGAGAATGAAAAATGGTTCTACTACTCTGGAAAATAGTTTGGCAGTTTCTCACACGTCTACATACACAATTAGCCTATGACCCTGCAATTGCCTTTGGGCAATCCCAAAGAAACAAAAACTTACATTCACACAGAAACATTAATGGATGTTTTAATGATAGCCAAGAACTGGAAACAACCCACATGCCCTTCAATAGGTGAATGGTTAGACTGTGGCACATCCATACCGTAGACTACGACTCAGCAATAAAAAGCATACCTTGCGAGGATGTGGATGAATTTCTGGGGCATTACACTGAGTGAAAAAGCCAATCCTAAAAGATTACATACTGTAATCCCTTCCATTTAGACTATATTCTTAATATGATAAAATTATAGAAATGGAAAGGAATAACTGGATGCCAGTGGGAAGCAATGTGGTAGGTGGATGTGGTTGCAAAGGGGCAACGAACAGGCTCTTTGCCTGCAGTAACATCAGTAACCTGGTTGTGATATCGTACAATAGTTTCATAAGATGTTACCATTGAGGGAAACTGGGTCGAGTATGTGTGATCCCCCTGAATTCTTTTTCTTTTTTAAGTTCTTACTTTTATTTATTTTACTTTTATTTTTTAAGATTTTATTTATTCATGAGAGAGGGAGAGAGACAGAGGCAGAGGGGACTCAATCCCAGGACCCCGGGATCATGACCTGAGCCGAAGGCAGACACTTAACCGATGGAGCCACTCGGGTGCCCTCCCTGAATTATTCCTTAAGACTTCATATGGGCCTCCAGTTATCTCGAATTAAAATTTTAATTTTAAAAATTCAGTTCTGATCTTTTCCCACTTCCTAATTATTTAATGCATTTTTCATCAATGTAAGAAAACCTAGCAATCAAATTATAATTCTATGGGGAGGCAAAGGGGAATTATTAATCTGTTTTATGAAATATTGACTAATGCTTATAATAGTAATAACATGTACTATAAACATTAAGCTCTCCCTATGGGATATCACAAGACAAACAGAATATGGAATTGCCTCCCCAGATCTCATACGGAACAGTGTGGTGAGTGAGAAACCACAAGTCTATTGGGTATGAGTACAATCTCAGATTCTCCGCCTGGGATGTTAACAAAGTGGCATTTCTATCTTCATCTCCTCCAAACTATGGCTGTAAGTAGTGTTTCTTCTGTGATTACTACTCAGGCTAAATAATGAGGTTTTTCTCCTCTGATGATGGCATATTTATTAACATTAAGATAATTAACATGAGATCGTTTAATTGGAGCGATTCTAAAATGTGAAATGAAAATCTCATCATTTCCATACAAGAAAACCACTACAAGAGATTACAGTCTAGGATTTGAGCCCTAGGATTGGATGCTGCCACAACGAGCTTTTGTTTATTCTTCACACCATCACGTATGGACCTTGACAGTGAAGATAACATGCCATTTGCATATTCTGTTATCTATTAATTTATTTGATTTTATATTCATTTATTCAACTAAAGAGAATAAAGCATGTGCATAAAATTATGCTGGGCACTGAAAGAGAGCAGAAAGGTAAGAAATATCAGCACTATAAAATAGAAAGTCTTAATTGCCCTAAGATACAGGTCATGTAAGCAAAGGACAGTCAGCGTTCAGAGATGAGTCTTTCCAACTCAGGGAAACTGGTGAAGGCTTTATGGAGAGAATGATGTCTGGTGGGATTTTTAAGGAGGAGAGCTTGGGACAGACAGAGTGAAGGTCTAGAACAGAGCAGGGGTCAAGGCCGTCTGGAATTGCCAAGGAAGGCTGAGGCCGCCTGGGCTGATAACGGGGTAGACTTGATTCCGTCTCTGACACTGGTCACTAAGGCTTGCTGGGATTCTCAGGGACGGGTCAGTGACTACCCTGCAGTGAAGTTTCTTCAGCCATTCAGGAGTTTCTCACTGCTACCTAGTTCCTTATTCATAAGATAAACTTTACCGAAATTAAGGAACCACAGATAGCTTGAGTACCTAAATGAATACATAATTTTAGTGCTTTCACCAGGAAAAAAAGATAGAATAAGAGAAAGTGGAGGGTGCCTGGGTGGCTCAGTGGGTTAAGCACCTGCCTTCAGCTCAGGCCATAATCCAAGGATCCTGGGATGAGTTCTGCATTGGGCTCCCTGCTCAGCGGGGAGTCTGCTTCTCCCTCTGACTTTCCCCCTCTCATGCTCTCTCTCTCCCTCTCAAATAAATAAATAAAATCTTTTAAAAAAGAGAGAAAGGGTGGACACAAAGTTTAGCGGTCTGATAGGAAATCAAGTACAAGCATGAATTCTCTGTGTGTTGGGGGGTGGGGGGTGGGGACTAGGATTTAAGAAGAGCACCAGTCAGTACCAGGGGTCTTCCAGCTGGTATCCACAAGAAAAGAGAAATGCATGCTCATCACCGGGGTTCATTACAAGGAGTAGATCATTGACCTAGTCAGTGTGAGAATATATCAGATGTAAATTTCTTTCATTTTTCTGGCTCTTTGTACCAGGTGAAGTTCAGGTCGTAGATAATTTAAGTGCATATGTTATTTATCATTAATCCTTTAAAGAGTTTAAGGAGGGGCTGAGATTTTTTTCATTTGCATATTTTGTTAACTAATTGGAGACATCCTTTCTGGTGCTCATTCATGCACTTTGATATTATGATGCTTAGTAACGTCTTCATATCACGTAAAGTGCTCACAAATTTAAACTTTCTCTTTCCCTGTTCCCCAAATCTGAACACCCCCAGAATCTGGATATCCCCCAAATATGGGGTGTGTGTGTGTGTGTGTGTTTGCGCATGTGTGTGTTCGAGTATGGAAGAAAAAGACATAAAGGAAGGTGATCATGTCACATATAAACTATTGGAAAATTGATCTTAAATTTCCTTGAAACTCTAAGAGCCACTACCAATAACTAGAAAGTCATTTCCATCTTAGTAAAAAATAGCAAAATGAAATGTAAGAGCCCTACAATTGTGAAGTTATGTGCAGTCTGAGTATGGGTTGATCAGGTCCCAGACATAACAGAGTTATCAATTTCTTCAAATAATTTTAGAAACCTCAGGTTTTGATCTCCAAAAATTCATTTTGCCCCACCTCTAATTTGACTAATGGGGGACATAATCTGAACAACCTATACGTAAAGCTTTGAAATATAAACACAGAGGCCTTTTGTTTGCCCCTGCCTGCTCCTCCCACTTTCTAATTCCAGAGAGATATTGTGAATTCATAGAGCAGATCTGTTTCAATCAGCACATTGCAAAAAAAGGAAAATATTCAGATCAGCAAAGAGTGTTTTTAATTTAGCCTGATGAGCTGTATTTCAAACAGCCATGTAGATAGGAGGCTTAAGAGGCATTTGCTTACACACACAGGCACACAAACCTCCCCGTTTGAAGCCAACTCTTGTAATCACAAGATTGCAGGACTGAACTTCTTGGGAGACATGCCATCTGAGAACCCACAACTTCACAGAGAAGTTTAATTACTACATTGCCCCATGGAGCTTACCCTCAACTCTGATGAGTAGATTTCATGTTAACCTTATAAACAAAATGTCTAAACCCTTACTGCTCAGAATAAAACATGGCTGTGCATTTTCGAAAGCAATCAGTCCCAACACGAAGAATCTCCAAAGAAAACAATTTCTTATAAGCCGATGTGGTCATGTCAAATACCACATCCCAGGCAAAGAGAGCCAATATGAGTTTTCTTCCTCGTGTGAAGGTCTAGTTCACTCACCTGAACAAACTGGCCTCTGATATACATTACATCATGAGTATGAGATCAGAGTTTTCCTCTGTAGATAATACTTAATGCAGAAACATAGGAAGCCTGTGTTTCTCTGAAGAGCTGGAGCTACAATTATTTTCAAGGGTGCATAACTATTTGAGTGCAGAGTTTTAAAGCACCGGTTCCAGATTACGAAGCGTTCCACGTCGGACAAATCTACACAGAGATGTCTGACAACTATTCTCAGGGTCTGGATCGGTAACTCTTACCCTGGCACATAGGTTTCTCTGAAAACCTGTAATTACCCTGGTGTCCAAGTAGGAACTGGGACGTAATTAAAAACGATAGTTGAGGTTCACACAGGAGACCAAAGAATCCAAGGAAACTGGTTGTTCAGTATCTTTATTTTTCAGGAGCGTTAACAGATGGGAATTGTGGGTTTGTCGTTTTTGGCAAATACGTTTCTTTTGTAGTGATGGAAATACTTGGCTGTGCAAAATGTGTTTTGGTCAGGTAGACTCAGAACCCAGGCCATCCATCACTGGGCTAACGTCAGGACTCCGACTGTTTGGCAGGTGGAGGGGAACATGAAGTCCCCAGGAGATGGAGCAGAGAGCAATCCCTCAATGAGTGAGTATATGGGGGCGGTGACGGCGGCTGTGGGCCGTTATCTGTTTCTTCGCCCCAAGACATATATCTGCAAATCACAGAGTAACTCAGACCTTCTCGAATGTGAGCAGGACCACCATTCCTCTGGAAAGTGGGAAGAGGTTTGCTGCAGGTCTGGGTGGGTCTTGAACATCTAGGTACACTCTGAACAGGTGGGCCATTCTAACGTTTTCCGTGCTGGGCACTAGGAGGTCTCAGTGGACTTAAGGGCATGGCCCGAACCTAGAGTAAGTAACTCCCACAATGGTCAGGTCAGGTCATCCTCACTCCCTCAGCAGGCGTGGTCTCTCCGTGGCCAAACTTCTGAAATATAGCCCAGCCCAGTGCAAAAGGTCTGGCCATGCAGTGGTTGTGCGTGGGGGATGGGGGTAGATGGTAACGTGGCTACTCCTGACACGAATGAGCACAAATTTTCCTCTGTGGGTTATGCTCGATGTAAACGGCAAATTTTCCAAGTTGTTCTTTGTGTCTGCCTATCCTAACTCAAAGAGACTAAGATTCTTGTCTACATACATAGGCAAAAATCCTCCTTTGGAGGGTAACCAGGCCAGATGCAGCATTTTAGGAAGGCTCAAGAGTTTGCTGTGACATGAGGCTGCAATGAAGCTATTATAGCAAACAGGGATGCAAAGTCACTCCTTGTTTGAACTTCACCTTGAACACCTGACACGGTGTCCTTGGTCCTCCTCCTGACCTCCATACCACCGGGGCACCTGGCTGGCTCAGTGGGTTAGAGCCTCTGCCTTCGGCTCAGGTCACGATCCCAGGTTTCTGGGATCGAGCCTCGCATCGGGCTCTCTGCTCATCAGGGAGCCTGCTTCCCCCTCTCTCTCTCTCTCTCTGCCTGCCTCTCTGCCTACTTGTAATCTCTCTCTCTGTGTCAAATGAATAAATAAAATTTTTTTTTTAAAAAAAGAAACTATACCACCTAGAAGGTGAGCAACCAGCAGGTACATCTTGCAGGAACAGCCTTTTAGTAGTTAGGTGTGACAATAGCTAAAATATCTTCCCATTTTCTTGGACCCACAAGCTTTCCTTGTGCTTAAAGCACACTTTGCCTTCCATGTACAACCTGGTACCGTGGGGGACCAGCCCCTGATAGAATTTTCCAGCTATTTTGGCTTTCACCAGGTGCTTCCCCTGTGTCAAGGATATTTGTTTTTGAACCGCCTCACTGCTGATCCAAGATGGCAGATTTGTATTTTCACGGTTCGTGGATGTATACTTCTCCATGGTGACCTGTGCCCGTCCTGGCACCTCGTCATCAAAGCCCAGGAAGGTAAGGATCCTTCACTCTTCCTTTGAGATGGAGGCCCCTTTGGCGTTCTGGGGCCAGAGTCGGAGGGGGTATTCCTATGAATAGATGAAAGTTGAATTTAACAGAAAGACTATTTAAAGATAAGCTCTTGCAGCGTGCACATCAAGCTGGCACTCGAGTTCCCGGTTTTGGACTGTCTGGGATGAGGAGGAATGCTGGAGCCCCAGCTGCTTCTCATTTGGCTCCCCATGAACAAAGCCCCCGGCCCCCCCACCCCCGGAATGCCCGCTTTATAGGTGTCACGTGGTTCCGCAGCTGACCGGGTTTTTCTCTAACTCGGCTGTTTCACATGCAAAATATTTTGAGCCAGATACACACTAGCTCAGAGGACCTTAATTTCAATCTCCTAAACTGAGATTTTTAGAAACGACTTGTTTTCTTTTTTTTTTAATTAAAATTGGGAGGGGCTGCCTGTAGGGCAAAGGGGGTCACAATGTTTCCTATCAGCTTCGCACCAAGATATTCACTGTGATGGTTGCATGATTTTTCTCTCTGATGGTGTTGTTTTCAGGGTCTAAGCAGTTTTATGTGTAAGAAACAAGAACCTAGAGTGTTTTGGAAACATTATGCTGGAAAGAAAGAAGAAAAGCATGTTCCTTTGTAAAACCCAAACCCAAACCCAATGATCTTAGGCTGATTTTTTCCACCTGATTTCTCAGGGTTTTTTTAAGAATATAAATATTTAATTAAAATCCGTTACGTGCATATTTGAATTAATGTACAGAGTTCAGTGCTCAGACTTGGATATTTTCTGTGGGAGAACCAACACTCTAGCCTTTGAGATACGCTTAGATTAATCAAAAGGAAGAATAATTTGAGGAAATCAGTATTCATTAATGACTCTTCCCACACCGCCTCTGGACACACAGGCTGAGTCTCTTTACCCTGGATTGGCTCCTCTAGAAATAAGCTCCCTGAGGATCACAGATCCGTGATCCATTTTGATAGGAAATCCAGGAGGGAGACGTATTCTCAGGGAGGAATATGTGGAGACGTATTCAAAGTATCTGCCCTAGGATTGTCCTCAAGCCTTCAGAAACCAACCTTCTCGTTCATACCCCAATAACTTGGATCAATACCCAGTCAACACCTCAGTGCCTCTTCCCTGTTATTTTCACAGATTCCCCAAAAGGATTTATTTCCCAGTTTATCTCTTTCTTTGAATTCCTGTGCCTCTGTGATAGCCTACCCCCTTTTATGTTCTCTCAGGCCATTTATTCTAGACAGTCCGAGAGATACCTTGCTGCACAGAGCTTGGGGACACTGCTCACTTTGTAGTCCACAGGGATGGCATCTCCCAGAGCACACCTAGGAGTCAATGGTGTTCCTGCCACTGGGCCACATAGCAGCTGCAAAGCTAAAAAAAAAAACCAAACAAACAAAAAAAAAAACTTTTTTTTGACTTGCAAATGTACTATTAATGCAAGGTAGAAATTTATGGAAAATGTTCTGACTAATAGAGAGTAAATACGTCACAGGGCAGCAAACCTTTTAGACCCTTTAGGCCAGCTGAGGGGAGGAGGAAGGGTTCCACTCTCATAACTGAGCAGATCCAGACCATGAGGGTATTTTACTGGGGGAAAAAAAATTCTTGAAAAAAATTCTGCCTTCCTCCTAAGCCTTTGCCTCAAAATGCTAAAATGACAGGTATTTTTATTGCCTTGCCAGATGGCTTGAAGCAAAAGGAGGGAAGCCTGAGCTGAGACCACAGGGATGATTTAGGACTATGGCAAAGCCCCAAGCTGAAATCCCTGGATTCATCTCCTACTTGCCACTTCACATTATAAATTCAGCCTTTCGCAGACTGAGAGCGACGGGAAATGCAGCTTTCAGAAACAAGTTTCTCTTATCTATCCAATAGCAACCAGTTGTTTACTCTATTGACTTAAAAATCTCCCTCCTGCCCTAGGTCTTTCTTACATTGCCAATTAGCTGCTTCCTAATGCCCTGTCACCAACATGAAGATCTCCCGACTAGGAATTTATATCCGCATTCTTTTTTTTTGTTAAATTTCTTGTGATGCGGAAGTTTTCCCCTACTTTGTCATTCTTGTCTTGAACATGAACATATTCAATTGAGGGAAAGGCAAATAAATTTTTATTTTATAACTGATAATAGGAGAACTTAATGCAATCTAAATCAAAGTCTTCGGTTATTCTTTATCCTTAAAATAGCTGGGTCGGGGCGCCTGGGTGGCTCAGTGGGTTAAAGCCTCTGCCTTCGGCTCAGGTCATGATCTCAGGGTCCTGGGATCGAACCCTGCATAGAGCTGCCTGCTCAGCGGGGAGTCTGCTTCCTCCTTTCTCTCTGCCTACTTGTATTGTCTCTCTCTCAAATAAATAAATAAAATCTTTTTTTTTAAATAGCTGTGTCATTGAATATAAAATTATTGCTGTACCTGTAAATTTCCTTTATGTTATGTGAAAGCTATGTAAGTTGAACAAAGGCCTTCACCTATGGAAAAATTAGAAAGTTCTGTGTTTAGATGTAACCATGTCCAAAATAGCTAAGTACCCAGGAAAATCTCTTCTTAGTAATAAAACGTCAGTCATCTATTTCAAACTACCTTATAAAAGGACCTAATGGAACTAGAAGGATTGACCAGTAATCAATTGAATTTAAGGACATATTTGGAGGAAACTCTGCAGTCTATGAAGTGAATTTTTACTTACATTTAAGAAATACAAATAGATCAACTTTTTCCCAAGAACCTTAGGCTGAATTCTCTTCCCTAGGATCCTAATCAAAAATCACTTCTATGACATACTGCCTTTTTAGTTGCTGCTTGGAAAATAAGATTGAAATCCTCCAGAGAGTCTACAGATCCTCGGCTTCTGATGGGGTCACATCCCAATAAACCCGTCATAAATTGAAAATACTGTGAGTCGAAAATACATTTAATACCAACGATTGTAGTAGCTTAGTGTAGCCTCCCAGAAACGTGCCCAGAACCCTTACAGTAGCCTGCAGCTGGACAAAATTGTCTCACACAAAGCCTATTTTATCATCAAGTGCTGAATATTTCATGAGATTGATCGAATACTGTACTGAAAGTGAAAAGTAGAGTGATGGCATGGTGACGGAATGTTCTAAGTGTGTTGGCTGTCTCCCTTTGTGACCAAGTGGCTGATTGGGAGTGGTGCCTACCCAGCATGACAGGGTATCATGCCATACATCGCTAGCCCGGGGAAAGATCAGAATTCAAACTGCCATTTCTACTGAATGCATGTTGCTCTTGCACCATAAGATAGAAAAGTTGTGAAGTCAAGCCATAGTATGTCCGAGGCCATCTGCATATTGTTTAAAGAAAAAAGCAATCATGATATGAAACAAGGAATCTGAACGTATCAGAAAATATGGGACTGAACTGAAAAGACAAACAACAACAACAACAAAAAACAAAACCAAAAGCCATTGCTGAATGTTTTATTCTGTTGGAACAATGCTGTCTTCTTCATCCCAATTTGACTCAACATGTGGTGAGTATATTTTTCTTTTTATTTTTTTTTTTCTCCTGAGCTCTCTTGCTGAACATAACGGGGTAGGCATTTAAATGAGGTTCAACAGAAGCAGTTAGCATGCCTAGAAACTCATGTGCCTTCTAAAAGACAAGGGCCAGTTAGTCCTGGCGGAAGTGAGAGGTAAGTGTGAGAAAAGTCCTTAGTAAAATCCACACATCTGAAACAACACGATCTTTCACTACCTCTCTCATGCAATGTCAAGAGGCTGCCTTCTGTTGGAGAATGTTCCCTGGCAGAGCTCTCTTCGCCTGCTGTGGGGAGGAGCGTCATGACTGCTGAGTTATAGTTGCAGCTCTGTTAAGATATTCCATGAGGTTTCCTGTCAAAACAAAAAGGCAGAAAGCCAGGATAGGTTGGTGTGGTAGGGAGCTGCCTCTTAATGTACTTTAAGGAGTTCCTGAAAGCAACTCTGTCACTGAATACCTTCCCCCAAGAAGGTGCCTGCAAGCTTCACCGTAATTGGCATTTCTTTTGCACAAAGGGGATTCTATCCAGATTTATGAGGAGCCTGTTACCTGCACACATAATCCAAGAAATGGACCCACTAGCCACCTTCACTTATATGACTTTATGAGCTTTAGACCATGTCCCAGATGGAGTGGGACATAAGACAAGTAGGTTTTCAGTGGCATGTGTTGATTGGAGACAGAAAATTCTGGGAAGTGATACACAGTCCAGATCTAAGAAAAAGCATGGTCCTGGGCAGTCCAGCCCAGGGTCAACATGGTGGATTTCCAAAGGCGAGGGAAGTCAGGGCCTATTTTGGGAGAGGGAAGGCAGTTGAAAAGTGAAATGACATGCTCAACCTAAGTTTTGCCTACCCCACAATTTTGCAGTCAAATACTGGCCTTGAGGGAGGAAGGGACCCTGGTTTGGTGGCAGCCACTTAAACGCTCATTGATGATTGCCAATGGAAAACAAAAGAACAACCCAGAAGTCTGGTTGACCTGCACTCCAAACCATTCCACATTTCAGTGTTGGACAGGAAGCTGCCATTGGGAGTTCGTCTTCCTTGTCAGCAAAGAGGCAAGGCTTTCTGTTTTTATTGGCCAGTGTTCGTTGGCCAAATAACCGGCTACCATTGAAGATTTCACTAGAAATTCGTCTCACGTTATTTTCTTACTTTGGGTAGAACTGAAGAAAAGAAAACAGAAGTGAATGTGGGCCCTGCTGCCTCCCCAGGGTCCCAGGGCAGGCATCAGCACATCCTGGACTGCTCTGGTTATCTGAGAACAAGCCGGACACATCAGTCAGCACGTTTTACCTCCCAGCTTCGGCATAAAAATGCCAGCACAAAGAAAAGTAAGCCAGGTGGTAAACCACCCCAAGAAGGGATTGCTTTTTCAACTTCTCCTGCCTGGACAAGGTAGAGGAAAATATTACAGGTAATTGACTCAGGCTTCATTCGCCTGTAGTGTCATAACCACCCCCCCTCCACACACACACACACACACACACACACACACACACACACACAACACACACACACACACACACACAATAAGAAAAGGGCTAATACTGTCTGCAGGTTTAATAATGACACAAAAGCAAAAAGAAAGATCTGAACTATTTGTAAAGCTCCAGAAGTTTCCTTGGAAAGGAATTCAAGGCAGAAGGTAAAATAAATGGATCCTATCCACCAGGCTGATTAAAGGGTAGCAACTGTATTGTGAAAGCTGCCTGGACTCAAACAGCTCCACAGAATCCAGAATTAGAGATGCTCATAGGCCTCTTGAGCTAGACAAATGGACAACACAGATCTGCCCGAAGGTGAAGAACTATTTCACTAACTGTCTTGGGTGGTAATTGACAGAAGCCGACCACAAAAATGGCAGACGTGTAGGTCAGGAGGTCAGTCATCTGCCAACGTCTGTAGCCCTAGGGAAGGCAACTATGCATGTGTGGTTGTGGATGTAGACCTCACCCGTCCTGGGCCAGATCATTTATATTCATGTTTCTCTTCATGTCACACTTCAAATCATGCCTCGCTGCTGCCTGTTTCATGAGACCCAGTGTATGTGCCCGTACAAGGGTGTATGCAGGATGAAGATTTTAATTGGCTCTTGTTCTGATCACTAGCTCATAGTTCATGAGTAGGGAACTACTGTAACAATAATAAACATAATAAATAATAATAAAACAATAAATAAACAATAAACAAAAAATAAAAAACTAAAACTAAAAAAACAATAAACAATAATAAAACAATAAAATCATAATTTTAAAAAGGGGAAGCGTATAAGAATATATCGAAGGTTGTTTGCTTTATCACTAGCTCTAATAGTAAAAGCAAAAGCAAGCAAAAATCTAGACAGACTAAATGTCCATCAATACTTTGAAATATTATATTTCACATGAGACCTATATATTTTACATGAGACGATGTCCATAAGATGCTTTTAATTGTTAAAAAATTAAGTGGGGAAACAAGATGCCAACTTTGATTCGATTTTGCGTTAAAAGGAAATGAGATATTTTTGGATACACACAAGAAGGATTTGGAAGAGTACACTCAAACACACACTTGAAGAATAGGTTTGAAAAGTAAGGTTTGGATTTTCATTTTCTAATGAGTTGACTTCTTTACTACTTGCATATTTTTTAAATGAGCAGATAGTAGTTGATTGATTTTTAATAGTTAATTTTTTGCTTTAAAAAGAGGGAAATGGTGAAACAAAAGCAATATGGAAAGAGCTAAGAGATAGGTTTCAAAAATGTGAACTTTCGCCTGCAGAGCACCTTGTATGCCAAGAATAGTCCATTTCATTGTGATGATTTAGTCTGCGTTCAATTCCAGTGGGTAAGTTAAGATTGATAGTCTCTTTAGAATTTCTGAGTACGTGTGTGTAATTTATGCTAACACATTGAGAGAAGGAAGGAGAAATTATGTAATCATTTCCACTTTCCTCTTTCTTTTCTCTACTTTGGAGGCCTCTGTTACTTTTTTGCTTTCTTTCTCTCTTCCTTTTTTACACAGGTTTTATTTGCTCTTGAACATAGTCTACTAGTTATGAGTCTTTTGATGACAAGTGACAGAAACCCAGCTAAACTAGCTTATGCTGAAAAGGAAAGCAGACTAGGAATTTGGGGATCATGTGGTTAAGAAATCCAGGGGCTTACATTTTTTCATCAATGTTTTCTTTCTTTTTACCTCTCTCAGTACTGCCTTTTTCTCTGTTGGCTCCATTCTCCATTAGGTTCTTGGAGCGGAAGGAGCAGAAATGGCCAACATGGCTTCCTTAGACTCCTGTCACTCCAAGAGCTAACAACCCAACAGAGCGAGAGAGAAGGCCCCTCTCTCAGTCACTCAACCAATTCCCCCTCCCTGTGCAATCTCTAAGGGCCACTACAGTGAGAGACTCTGATGGTCTAGCCTTGGCCATGTGCCTATCCTGACGGTGAGGGAGGCAGGTCAATGGATAAACAAATCTGTCAACTGAGGAAGGCTGAGTTCCACCTTTTCTTCCCCAGAAGAAAAAGATAATAGCTCTTACTAGGAGGGAGAAGGTCTGCTAAGTAGGCAAACACTATGGATATACACTAAATGTGGGGTTTAAAAATGTCTCACGTTCCCTATGAAGAAGTAACAGAGCCTCTCTCATCTTCTTGATCTTCATAGATTCTTGGAACTTTTCCCTCCTTAGGCTTCCATAAGTTCTTTACAACTCTCTCACTGGATTGGAAGACATGACTGCCTGTGATTCTCTTCCCTTGTGTATCCTATTTCGAGCAAAAGGCTCTTTTTCTGTCTTGCCTAACTGTCCTGTCACTTGCCTTCTAGTGATTCATCTCAAAAGGAAAAGCCGGTAAAATGAAAAAATCTGATTTTTAAGACTTCCTATTTGATCGCGGGGAAGAAAACACTTTGTTTCAGAGAGGCGTTTTAAAAGTCTTGAGCTAGTGAGTTTTGCATGAAAATGACTTCTGTTCTTTTCCCTGAGCCAGCAGTCCTTTAAAAAAAGCAGGTGTTCCGGATACTAGAGATGACAAACAGCTTTATAACTAACACAAGGAAGAGCAGAGGACAGTGAATTCCTCTGCCAAGTGTTAAAGCCAGGGGCAAAAATATTCCAAGATGGATTTTTCTAGAACCGTTTCAAAACAGGGGAAGCCAGAGGATTAGTAAAACAGTGAATGTATAGTCTGGTCACTTTGAAGGTTGACATATTAGCTAGTTTGCTAATAGTGTGCATTTACACAGATCTTTTCAAGGGAAAAGATTTTTCCTCCAGCCAACTGTGAAGATATGATAGGTTTTTCCTCTGTCCTCGGCTCATGCTAAGCATCATCAACATCTGTTGCATAGTCTACATGAAGTGGAGCTGTTGCCGTGAAATTTTCAGAATATTCACTGGATGCCTTAGACTGTATGTTTGAAATATACACCGACTGCAAAGGCTTATTA
This sequence comes from Ailurus styani, assembly GCA_002007465.1. Classification (NCBI taxonomy): domain Eukaryota; kingdom Metazoa; phylum Chordata; class Mammalia; order Carnivora; family Ailuridae; genus Ailurus; species Ailurus styani. Next base: position 1,477,909 of record LNAC01000238.1, on the reverse strand, counting down.
TCTGCTTGCTTAGTTGTTTTGGAGGGAGAGATAGGAAGGTGGGGTATAAGTTGGAGAATCATGCATGCTCTTTTGATTAAAAAAGGCGGAAGTGGGGCCACCTGGTTGGCTTGGTTGGTTAAGCATCTGCCTTCGGCTCAGATCATGATCCCAAGGTCCTGGGATGGAGCCCCTCATTGGGCTTGATCTCAGGGTCCTGGGATGGAGCCCCACATTGGGCTCCCTCCTCAGCAGGGAGTCTCCCTCTCCCTCTGCCCCTCCCCCTGCTTGTTCTCCCTCTTTTTCTCTCTTCCTCTCTCACTCTCTCAAATAAACAAATAAAGTCTTGGGGGGAAAAAAGACCAGAAGAAATCCAAAGGACACTCAGTCACTGGTCAGAAGGATAAAATAGTGTTTCGTTTTATTTTGCTTTGTTTTTTCCACTCCTGGTTTCCTTCTTTGGAAGCATCTTCAGAGCACCTCAGTAATTTCCTCCCAACACTTACTGATGAGTTTTCTACCAAGCATCCATTTTTCCAATACCATGTAACTGTCACACCCACCTGTTACCTTCCACCTAAACCTAAAGCTGGTTTAGCCACCTGTTTTTCCCTCCGACAACACTGCCATCCATTTTGACAGAATGCTTTGGGATGGATTCTTAGAGAGCAGGTATGGTGAGGTCTGTTCCCTAGAACAGAGCTGTCCAAGAGCAATACCATGTGAGCAGAATGTGTGAGTTGAAGGGTTGAAGTATGGGGATTAAAAAATTAATGGTGAAATTAATTTTTAGTATTTTATTTAATCTAATATATCCAAAAATTATACAGTTATTAGTGGGATATTTTTCCATTCTCTTTTCTGGACTGAGACTGTGAAATCTGATGTGTATATTTACAGCATGCCTCAGTTTGGACTAGCTTTAGTTCAAGCACTCAGAACTACCTCTGGCTAGTGGCTACTGTGTCGAACAACGTGGCCCTAGAGAGACCCTGTAGGCTATGCTTGAAGTATTTGCTGATGACTTGTTATGCTTTTTATATAATACTACATAGTTCTGGATAGTTCAGGATGCTGTGAACAATAGAATTGTGTTTTTTTCAAAAATGCTCATTTCCTCGAATCCGAACCAAGATTCCAAGTTCTTTTTCCCCTAGTCAATCTAGCTTAGTAAAGCTATTGCCAAGGTCATGACAGATGTGAGAAAAATGTGGAAAGTTCGAGCTGAGGAAAAGCACTCCAAATTTCGAAGTCACAATTCTTAAATTCCACATTAGATACCAAACACTTTTTGATGTATGTCCCTCATTATTTATGATCCTCATAGACCTTTTCATCCCCTGTGTGATTTCCTGCTACCCGACTTGCTTTGGAAAGTGTTTTGTGTTCCGGTCTCCACTGTCCAAGGTTTTGGAACAATTCATCATCTTTCCACCTCGGCTACACATGTTCAATAACAATGATTGATCTCTACACTACAGGGGATGCTGAGACCTTCTGCTTCCTCTGAAGACTCGCCGTCTGGGGATGAGCCATACGCGGTAATATTGTTCTCACAGATGCTTTGCAAGCACTTTTAATGGGTCAGCATGTCCACTTGTGTTTCCTGAATGTATGGTTCGTGGTGGTGCTGATTGTTTTTGTATGCGTGTGGTGCCACTCCAAGAGGTAGATTGATATGACACTTCTTAAATCACTTAATTATTTGAGAACTACTCTGAGAGTTCTTTGGGCTTCTTAGTGGTTGGTGGGTGGGTGCCCGGCAGTCCCACCTGGTTCCTCTGTCTAGGACTCTCCTCTCACTGTTCACAGTGTTGGCTTCTTTTTCTTCATATCTCAGAGGTCTTCCCTGACCACCCAGGGTTATATTAGATCCTTTTTTTAAAAGATTTTATTTATTTATTTGAGAGAGAGGATGGGGGGAGAAGGGGGAGAGGGAGAAGCAGATTCCCCACTCAGCAGGAAGCCCTACGCAGGACTTGATCCCAGGACACCGGAATCAGGACCTGAGGCGAAGGCAGATGCTTAACTGACTGAGCCATGCAGGCGCCCCTAGATCCTTTATTTTATAGCCACAGTAGTCTGTTTTCTGCCTTCATGGCTCTTAGCAACACTGAAATATACTTGTTTATTGACTATCTATAAGGGCAATCTGGTGTGTGTTCTGTCCACCCCAATACAGCCTAAACTGTCAACAGTGCACAGCAGGTGCTCAAAAATATTACTTTGCTGGATAAATGCATAACAAGTTACTTTGTATTTTTCCAAGAACTGTATTTTTCCGTTTCTATCACATTAATGGTAAACCCATCCAAATCATACTGTCAGCCCTAGAGTTAAAGATACTGACAATGCTTCTCTGACTAAAGATGTTTCATTTTTCAAAATACTTCCTCTTCATCTGTTCCTGCATTGTGCATCAAATCACCAGTGGAAGTCTGGGGAAAATGTTAAATGCCATTTAGAATGCAAAGTTAAATACCACATTAGAGGATCTACATTTTTAAAAATCTTCAATTGCCAGAGCACCAGTGACAATACTTAAACCCAAACTGAAAGGTTTCCCAAAAAACAGTTCATGTAATCTCAGTGATTATAATAAAAGGAGGGTCGTGGATAATCATACACATATTGCATGTGAGTCCATGATGTACTTCTATTCTGGTTTAAGGAGCAAAGAATCCCAGTGCTATTTAATGCCAGGACACAGGTAGAGAAATAGTGAACCTCACAGCCAGTTAGCATAGCACTGGGCTTTAGAAACCACAGTGCCCGGAAATTCACGCAGGTGCTATTGGCTTTCTAGAGTTCATTCGTTGGACAAATACTAATTCATATTCTTAGTGTGTTCAACTTGAAGTGCTCTTAGAATATTGACTTAATCAATTATCATAACAATCTGGTGAAATAGGCACAATTAACATCCCATTTCGTAGTCGTGGAAACTAGGACCTAGGCACGTTAACCAACTCCGAGGATAGAATGAGACCAACCTGAGATTTGAACCGGAAGAGTCGAACTCCCAGAGCAGTGTGCTTAGCCTCTACACTACAGGGTTGCCCTAGACTTTAAATTGAAAAGCATTTAGTCTCTCCACAATTACATCTTTCTCTATTCTTCCCACAACCCGCCTTTAAAATATTTCCCATGATTTATTTACAAGGAACATTTTTCATCGGCCATCAGCTGTCCTCATCCAGTTCAATGTGAACTTAGCTTTTTTCTCCTTGTTTCCTTCTAAAGAGGACCATATGTCCCCAGACTGAGGACTTGGGAACCGGAAGCTATAAATTTAGAGAAAAAAAAAGTGAAACTCACAACAGAGTCATATCTAAGAAGACTAAAATCCTTACTTCATTTTCAGAGTCTTTTTTCCCAAAAGCTGTTTGGACACAGGATTTATTCTGGTTTGGAACAGAAGAAATTATAATTCCTTATGCATTCCACTCACTGATGACTTTCTTCTGCAACTTAGAGGTGACCAGTTCTAATGTCTTTGCATGGCCTATCCAAGGGGAAAAAGGTTTTGTTCTATGAACCTACCAGAAGCTGCTTAGAGATAAAGCCAAAAAACAGTCCATTATAGCTTTAGTCCCCATGACATCTAAATCCCTTTGTTGCCCTTCGGAGGGACAAGCATCCTCTGTAGACCTATCCAGTTGTCTCCAAATGCATGAGTTTGGTCTCAAGGAAGAATAGGCAAGAAAAAAGTGAATTAATTATAAAGACAACAGAAACTCTGAATCCAAGCAGATAGATATGTCACAGTAATATTCACAGCATGGATTAGGTGCTATAGTGAAATGATTACCAAAATGAAGACGAGAGACTGTGTTATTGCCCAGAGGACCAAGCGTAATTAAATACGCAGTGCAGTTACAATGGATAAGTAATCAGTGGAACGCCTTTTCGTCGGTCTCGTATTCTGCATCTGGGGCAGGTCCATGGGAACGTGGCACGGTGTTCGGAAGTTGACCTGCATTCCTCTTCAAATCATTTAACCACACTCGCTGACCTGCATTCCTTTTTATAACCGTCTAATCAAATTCATTTCAAATACCAAGACTTCCAGTTCAAGATTTAATCGATGTTTATGCGTATGTGTGAAATCTCTTAGTGTCCACATGTGCCCTTGAGGGTGAAGACTGCACGTTTATAGAATCTTGCAAGACCTCCCGACCACACTGTTTCATTCTTAAATGAATTCCCTCTCTCTTCTCCTCCTCCTCTTCTCCCCCTTCCTCCCCCTCCACCCCCTCTCCTTCTTAAGAGGTCTTTGATCTGTGGAATATTCCCATTGTTGAAAGCACCCATCCTGCGCCCGTGTCTTAGAAATTATTTCTCTCTCCTCTTGGTCCATGTTGGAAAGTAGCATGACCCAGTAGGCAAATTACTGATGTGGAATCTCTGGAATGAGATTCATCCCATGGTGGAGCATAGAAAATCTGACTCAGTACTTCATAACTAAGATATTGTTATGTACACGTGTCATACTATGAAAGCAAGTATGCTGACCATTTGGCAACTGACAGCATTTTCATTTACCCCTAACTATTAAGTTGGATGCTCTGATATAGGAGGGCTCTTCAAGTCACCAACAGGAAAAAGGAACCTATGGAAAAGTTGAATAACGAGACGTGCAATTTGAAGGATTTAAAACACTGCTCAGTTATTGTTGTAGAGCATCGGGAATTTCCGTTGCAGACAAAAATGTTGGATGTAAAAGTTTGCTTAGAAATAACCATCTTATGTTAAATAACAAGTCCTTGGCCTCAATTCATGGCAGTGACTAGGGTAGCTATTCATGAAGATAAAATGGCACCAGAATCCAAAGGGGAAGAGGATGGTATCAAAGCCAAACACCAGCAAGTAAGATTGACTGTATTCAGGTTCTTGCAATAGCCCAAGCACCCTAAATCTGAGTATCAGAGTGTTTCTGCAGCAGGATTTTGTGCTAGACTTTTATAGGGAGGGAGAGACAAGTCACAGGTGGGGTGACTTACAGTTGGGATTGTTTTGCAATCAAGGGAAGTCTAGGTCAGTTAGCTGAACAGGAAATGTCTTTTCTGTGTCTAGCAAGTTTCAGAGGGACAAACAGTTTAATCTCAGCTATTCATTCATGAGACAAAGAAAGGGAAGTTGGAGGGTCTGTGTCTAGTCTTGTCAACACGTTCAGGCAGAAAGGGAAAAGTCTGTGCTTGGCCTTGTCATAGGTAAACAAGGGAGCCAAGCACCTGTGAATCTTCTGGAGTCATGAGAGAGAGTGGACCATGAGTTTTAGCAATCAGATGGGGAAGTGACTCTTTGGGGTAAGCCATTTCCCGGGACACAAAAAGGTGGGGGCATCCGTTGCTGGTTTCTGGGAGCACAAGGCTCAGGCACATTTCACCATTGTCAATGGTGGCCTGACTCAGACTCGCGGCGTCAGTAGACAGATAAGGAGACGGGCTATAACCCAGGGGGAGTCTGCTCCAATAGATCCAAAGGCAACAAGCCACCCTGAGAGGGAAAAGGCTTTCCATAAGAAGTACGGGGCGGGGTGGGGGGGGGAAAGGTGACCTGTTATTAAGGATGATGTGAGGAGGATGCCTGGGAAAAGAGACCCATCCTTTGGACAGTTTGCTGAAGAACTACCACTTTTTAAAAAAATATATTTATTTATTTATTTGACAGAGAGAGACAGTGAGAGAGGGAACACAGGCAAGGGGAGTGGGGGAGGGAGAAGCAGGACCCCAGGATCATGACCTGAGCCGAAGGCAGACGCTTAATGGCTGAGCCCCCCAGGCGCCCCTGAAGAAGTACCACTTTTAAATCAAAACTGAGGATTTATGGATGAAGACTAACAAGAATGGGCAGAGAGTGTCTCCAGGGCACAGGTGAAGTGGTGAGTCCAAGTCAACCTCAGGTAGAAGAAGGTGTTAACCTGATGAAATCTGGCCATTGGGTTTACGTAAGTATAGTTAAATCCAGTCATGAAACTTACATACTGCCTGCCTGAATAGTGTCTGGATCCAGAGTTTCTCTAGGTATTTCACAGCTTTACAATTTCACTGTGTTCTCTGCTGGTAACTCACTATGGAAGAGGAGCATAGAGGAAAGACCGTGGCCCCAGATCAGTTGACTGACCAAAAAAACCCTTTGCCCCTGGTGGAGTCTTTTTGTATTTTGCCCCAGGCTGCCTCAGAACCATATGTCAAGGGGCGCCTGGTTGTCTCAGTCGTTAAGCATCTGCCTTCGGCTCAGGTCGTGATCCCAGGGTCCTGGGATCGAGCCCCACATCGGGCTCCCTGCTCTGCGAGAAGCCAGCTTCTCCCTCTCCCACTCCCCCTGCTTGTGTTCCCTCTCTCATTGTATCTCTCTCTGTCAAATAAATAAATAGAATCTTAAAAAAAAAACCATATGTCAAGACACTCCTTCACCTGATCATATTTTTGCACATGATTTAATGGCTTCCATATAAAAATACCAACAACAAACTTCCAATGATCTGTAAGAATAGGTAAAAGTGTAGTAACAGGATTAATCGAAATCCCAGGATAATCTCAGTGAATCGGGTTAACAATCCATAAACTTCCTTGTACACCAAATCTTTTATTAAAGCTGCTATGTTATAAGCAGCTAGGCTGCCGGACTTGAATTTCATCTCTCTTCCAATTCTAAGTTTATTAGAAGTCTAAGTTGAAGCAAAAATCTAACAGAGAAAAGGCATCCCAATGGGGAAGGGGAAGCACTGGGAAGTGAAGAAATGACCATAGAAAACTGGTCGGGCGAGGAATGCCCAATTCCTAGGCACACAGGGGAAATCACGGTGGTACGGCAGAGAGGAGCGCTGTCTAAAAAACAGGTGGAAGAGGAGGGGGTGGGGCGTGTATGGGAGAACGGAGGTGGGGAGAACCAGGTATGTCCTATAACCATTCCTTTCTCCGTGAAACTCAGAACTTCAATCATCATTTTGTTCTTCTGTTAGATATCTATTTCCCAACTTAAACTCCATGGCTTTTAGGTAAAGTATCCAGGGAATTTTCTCCTGTTTTAGCTACGGTGAAATGTAAAATGTTCACATTCCCCCATCTTATTATTTACCAAATATTCTGGGTATGTTGTAGCGTGCCTGTCCTTGTTCTCGTTTGTTTGTTTAAGATTTTATTTATTTGACAGGGAATGCAGGAGGGGGAGCAGCAGGGAGAAGGAGAGGGAGAGGGAGAAGCAGGCTCCCTGACATGGGGCTTGATCCCAAAACTCCGGGATCATGACCCCAGTCAAAGACAGGTGCTTAACCCACTGAGCCAACCAGGAGCCCCTCCTCCTTGATCTCTCATTGGTGCAGCCACATGACCAGTTCCCACCAAAGAGCTGTGAGCAGCAGTGACAGGTCTACCTTCTAAGCTGCAGCATCTAATTCCTGGTTAAAGACCCTTCTGAGTTCTCGTTCCCTCACTAGAATGATGAGCAACATTGCTGTTAGCAACTTGCTCCATTTGGCTGAGGCTTAAAATCAAAAAGACCTGAAGCAGAGGTGCAGCTGACCTGAACTTGACATCTAGTGAGAGCAAGAAATACATTTTTATTAATTGATTAAAGTCTTGAGTTGTTGCTGCATGATTGTTACCACAGCGTAACCGAACCCATCCTGACTGATACAACCACATTTATGCAAGAAGCGTGGTCTGATTCTCGATATAAATACCTTGTAATTACTTACATACATTTGTACAAGCAAATGAAACAAACATGACTCCAGAATAAAGTAATAGTCTGTCCCAACCAAACTATAGTTCTCAACCCGAAATCAGAAAGGACTTCAAACAGATCTTCCCTCAATGACCCAGATGTGCTACAAGAATAAAAAAATCTGAGCCTTTAATACAGAGATGTTTTATTAAAGAAAAATCTACATTTAAAGAATAGGGGGGAAAAGAGAATGGTTTTCGGCTTGATCACTGACAGTGTTATAGCAGGTTTATCCAGTGTTTGTCACACAGTAAAGATATATTATGGAAACTGGGTAAAAGGATAGAGGCAGATGTTTAATTGTAATAATTGAATGAACAATTAGATGTCAGCTCTTTGGCAGATGATATACAGTGAAATGCACTTTTGTGCTAATTATTTTCAGTAGCTAACTCTTGAGTATAAAAATAGGCTCAGTGTTGAAGATCCAAGTATGAGTAATATGAACTCCCTGGCATCTTGATGGGAACTGACAGTTGAATAGTAGAGGATACGAAATGGGCAAGACGGGTGCCTGGGTGGCTCAGTCGGTTAAACGTCAGACTCTTGATTTTGGCTTAGGTCCTGATATCAGGGTCCTGGGATGGAGTCCTGCCATGTGGGCGGGGGTGGGGGGGAGGTGCTCAATGGGGAGTCTGTCTCTCTCTCTGCCCAACCCCCTGCACATGCACTGGTCTCTCTCTCTCTCTCTCTCTAATAAATAACTCTCTCTCTCTCTCTTTTTAAGAAATGGACACAAAGAAATATGCGAACTGCTCTTAAAGGTGGACATCCAGTGCAGTGGTGGGCATGGGTGGGGAGTACTCTTAAAAGGGGTAAATTGTCCAGTAGCTGCGGTTTCTAAGCCATTCCTTGGTACTAACTAGCCTACGGAGGCAGCTGCATGATTAGAAAACTGAGTATCAGAGACTGATTGGTAATTGATAATAAGCAGCTAAAAGATTAGGCAGAGTAGTTCGTGAACTTGATAACAAGTCAACATGATGTTGAGGAAGCTGGCTTTCTTGCCATCCAATCTAAAATCTAGTGGGTCTGTTCCAACCCAACTACTTCACTCCTTCCACACTTTGGTATATCAATTTGTGGCTTAGGATTTAGCAACAGATTGCACAGGAAAAGCAAACCAACAAACGATCCAAGCAAAAGCAAACTCATAGACTATGTAGGAAAGTATATATAAGTGTAGGTTTAAATGACAGTGTAAAAATAATCACATGGAAACAATGGTAAGCATGTAATCAAAAACATGTTAGAAAGAGAATAAACCATGAGAAAAGAACTGGGGAAAAAACAGGGGAAAACGGGAAACTATCTGAAACAACACCTCAGAGACTGCTCTTTTACACTATGGCATGCTATTCCTTTGGCTACACAACAACAGAGGTTCCCCCCCCCACCCCAGACCCCGGGACAACCCATTTTCTGTACGTGCGACACAATTGGATCGGTCCCCTTCTTGAACCATTTAACACCAGGCTCACTGTTAGAGCTGGTAGATGTTCAGGGCAGTGGGAAGAAGATGCCCATTTATTATTCAACAAATTACTCATTTGATACATAAAATCTGATTTAAAAAATAGGATATCAAAATATTTGATGGGATGGCAGTGGAACTAGGCTCTCTATAGACCACGACAAGAATGACACCAATTTCCATCCATATCTACTGGATGGAAGCAAGATGTGCTTTTCTCAGAGTTTATACTAAGAAAAAAAAAAGGAAAACACAAAAAAAAACTGTTTTTATTTTAACCAGATGTGAATGAATTAAGCCCAATATTTTCAAGTATTTTTAGTGCCATATGATGTCATCTGATTTTATATTTTTCTACTGAGGGATAATGTGTGTTTTTAAAATTGTGAAGCCACTTTCCATACATGTACTGAAGTCTTATATGTGATCAATTACAATAAACAAATTACAACACTGCAGGACACACTCTTGGCTGTTGATGTCAAAAAGCGGAGAGAGAGAAATTTAGTTTCTCTCTAGCTTAGTTCCTCAGTAGGAAATCAAATTAGAAGCATGTGAAATGTCTTCTGCTGGCCTTCAAGGTAGTCCTCATCTCAAGTAATTACTGTACTTGTCCAAACAGGTCCAGAACAGGATGGCCCGCCATATCCTCCTAATCCTACAGTTTGCCTCTTTCCTGACAACAGAGCAGCCCATGGCCTCCCTGGGCGCTGCGTACAGTTTTACACTAGTCATCCAGTGAACTCCAGTTTTTAAAGAATCAGGTCGTTTCTGGTTACTATGTGTTAAATATATATTATTAACATATGTAATAATACATTATTATGGGCTATTAATATATACTACATTATCTTTATTCTGTGTAGTAAATATATTATCGATGATGTCTTTTCAAGGACAGGCTCACACATGCTACACATCCCCAGTGCCATTAACCCAGATAACTGCTGAGTTTCCCCGGATCGTGGCGCCACTCTCGCTCCCTTGGAACTGGCAAGGGAACAAAGAGGATGGATGGACCAGAACTGGCTTCCTCACACTTTTCTCTGGGGCAACAGCAGGCAAGCAGCCACACGCTGGAGCAAGAGAGTGGCCCTCAGTAGCTTTGCTGAGTGAACTTCTCCGAGTCCTCTCTCCTGGGAAAGACATTTCTTCAAAACCATTTAAAGCTTTCCAAAGGGCAAAAAGAGAGATGGTCCCGAGCCAATGTCACCGTAAATGCTTCCACTCTCCCTGGTTTCGTTTCGGAAATAAGGAAGGCAAGAGGCAGTCCCCACTCGCAGGCTTGCCCACAGGCCTCATCCAGCTGCCCCCGCCCCCACCCCCGCCTCCCATTGAGAAAAAGACGCTCCAAGCAAAGTTAATTTCACTGTAGGACCCGCGGTATAACAAACGCGGTCGAATTCAAAAGCCACTCTTTCAGACCAGCCTCCACGCAGCACCCGCGCCGGGGCAAAGGAGCGTCCGGGCCAAGCCCCCCTCTGCCCTCCACTCCCCGGCGAAGCCCTGGAGGGGGCGAGCCTCGCGAGCGGGAGGGAGGAGTGGGGGCGAGGACGCCGGGCCAGCGCCACACCCCCTGCCAAGGGCTTCTCGAGCTCAGCCGTGTCCCAGGACTGTGCCCACCTTCCGCTTCCCCTCCCCGAGTCCCTTTTCCCCGTTCGGGCTGGCCCGCCGGACTCGTTGGGGGACCAATGAGGGGGCAGAGGCTGACGCGCGGATCCCGGTGAGGGGCGATTTCATTTCCAGGGGGAGAGGCCGCCGAGCGGGGGGCGGAGGAGAGAGGGGGAAGCGAGGGCCAAAAGTAGGAGGGGAGGAGAGCCGCAGCCCGGCTGCCGCGAAGCCAGGGCGGCGGAGGTGAACGAGCGAGAGGTGGCGAAGGAAGCGCAGGTTCGCGGCCCGCCGGCGCGCTGCTGTA
>LNAC01000238.1:1266034-1465731 GCA_002007465.1 Ailurus styani | reverse complement strand
GTCCTGCTTCCCGGGCTCGCCCGCCGCGTGCCTCCCCCGGCCCTCCCTCGGGGTGACGACTTTCCTCGGCAGGTGGTAAGTGAGGTGAACTGGTATGCGGGCTATTGTCAAATGCCACGTTTTGTTTATTTCATTTTTGCGAAATGGAAAGAAGGGAAAATTAGGAGCCATTCCTGGCAGCCCTACAGTTTCCACAGGAAATACTAGCATTCTTTGAGGCACACGCTACTGCTTGCCGCGAAGAAAGTCTGGACGAAACAAAAAGGCAACAGTATTGTTGCTGGTTTTCAATGGACCGCTAGGAGGGGGGGTGGGGGGCTGGAACGTGTTGGTTTTTTCCTGTGGGAACGTTGCTTTCCTTGGGAAAGTTCATTGAGGAAGCAGTGCTGTGGGCGTCGCTTTGGTGGCTTGGTGGCTGGGCCTCCGCGCTCCTCTCCGCCGTTCCTGACAAGTGCCCGTCGGCGAGGCGGGGGGCGGGGCGGGGCTCAGAGGCAGGGAGAGCCCCGGGCAGGACCGTCTCGCCGCCCACCACGTGCTGTGGAGTCCGGCCAGGGTGCGTTTTGCGAAATGAAATAAGGGCTGTCTGGGGAGGTTTATGAGGATTACATGTGTGCAGAGAATGTCAGTTCTCCAAGGTGTCACTCTAAACACATCATTTTCAAGCGCCACTTTTCCTTGCTGAATCTGCAGGAAGGCAAGAACCTATTTCTCTTATTACGGAGCAGACATCCCAGTGGGGAACGGGCTGAAATCTGTATTTCATTTGTACATATTGAAATTTTAAAAGGCGGAGAGAACATGGTCTAGGGAAGCAGTATGCTGATGTGTTCGCCTCTGGGAGAAGACAGTCTGTTGGCTACTCCTGATGCAGCTCAGTGTTAATTTAGGCTCAGCGTGGTGGTTCGAGTGGAAGGAGAGAGCTTTAAGGGGTTCCTGAGACTATTTGAAGAAGGTGTGACATTTTGCTGTCGATCACGGAAGTCTCTCCCAAAGGCAGTTTTAACTGGACATTACCAAGATTCAAATATGTCTAGAATCAGAAAGAAGACGACGGTACTTCTCATAAGGATCTTTCGGACATCTCAGAAATAAAATAGAACAATATAAGGGATAGCACTTTGAAGGTAAACTTCATTTTCTCCATCAGAAGCATTTCATGAGGAAAGGTTACAAGATAGTAGACGTGGAAGTGAGGCTACATTTATTGATTTGACATTTACCACGTGTTGATGTCCGAAAGGAAGTGACTAGCGCAGATGAATCTCTCTCTATACTATGTCACGGCTTTGCTAATTCCAGGCACTTGGTGCAGGTGTCCGTGGAAATGTGGAACAGAGGCCAAGAAACTTTGTGTGCGCCGTTGTTTTGGAAGGAACTGTAGTAGTACTTTACTGCACTTAAGAGGAGGGAAACCCACACAAACATCTAATACAAACAAATGATCTTTGATATTATCAGAGAAAGCCTGGAGCTGTTTTTCTTTGCCAGATTTAAGGCATGGCTTGTCAGAAGAGGAAATCTCCCAAGGAGCAGGTGCACCATTATAAGAAACACAAGGGAAATTCTCTTTTAAATGCAAAATCTAATTGAACAGCAACAAGAGAATCAGTGACACTCTTAGAATAGAAGCCTTATTTTTGGCAGCCTGTCAGGTTACAGTTGCAAACCACATAGGAGAAATCTGTCCTGCGAGAATAATAATATCCTGGCAAAAATCAAACAATTGCTTCTGTGAAACTTTTACCCTTATATATTTGTTTCCTTGGGCGTCTTTGACCGACAGGCAGATTTAGTTACAAGGAGTAATTTCCTGAAAATGAATCAATAAATTGGTTACTTTTAGGATATATACTTTGTATGATTTTGCACTTCACATGGATGAGATAACTAGACTTCCATTTTCTATGGTTTGCATCTTCGCTCTCTTTTAAGCTTTAAAAGTTAATGATCAAGTTATATGTTGAAACGATGACTATGAATTGTTGAGACTGATGGCTAGGCCCTGGACAAGCCCTACTTGATTCCTAAACAGTTGTAGTGTATTTGTGCATGTGTGGCATCTAAAAATATAAAGTGCACAATCTCTTCACAAGGCACTTAGGAGGTATTAGGACCTATGAAATGTACTTTACGATTGAGCACCCAAGATGCTGAATAGTAATTGGAAAGGAGTTCTGGGGAGAAAATGACCAAATAAGCTCACGTGTTTTATCAGTTATGGGTCTCTGCCTAACCAATCTCCCCAAAATGCAGTTGCCTAAAGCAGCTACTGAAGCTCATGAATCTGTGGTCAGTGGTTTGGGCTGAGTTCAGCTGGGTGGTTCTTCTGCTGAACTTGATGGACATCTTCAGTCTGCTGGTGGGTGAGCTGCTGGCAGGATGATGGGATGGCTTCAGTTACGTGTGGCAGTTACCATGCTGTTAGCCAGGTTAACAGGTTATCAGGACATGTACCTCCCGTTCTTGAACGGATGAGACTGGGCTTCTTCACATAATAAGCACTGTACCAAGAGCAGCAAAAGAGCAAGTGTGAAGCCTCTGCTTATATCCTATTTGTTACTCTCCCATGGGTCAGATCAAATCACAAGGTTACCTTACATTCGGGGGGTGTAGAAAGACTCCACTTATAATGAGAGGCAGCCACAAAAAAACACGTAGCCTTTCCCCCCCCAATTTATTGCATGTTTGAACACTCATTTGGCATTTTTTAAAAGATTTTATTTATTTACTTGACACAGAGAGAGAGAGATCACAAGTAGGTAGAGAGGCAGGCAGAGAGAGAGGGGGAATCAGGCTCCCTGCTGAGCAGAGAGCCCATTTGGGCCTCGATCCCAGGACCCTGAGATCATGACCTGAGCCGAAGGCAGAGGCTTTGACCCACTGAGCCACCCAGGCGCCCCTGGCATATGTTTTCTACCAAGGAAGAGCCTACCATAAGTCAGGAGAGATTACTGGGCAGCCCAGAATTTAGCTTAGGGAATGACCTGTACATTATTGTCTTGTAGTCTTTGTTCCATAAAACTTCTGGAGAGGTGAGGAATAATGCAGCAATGGTAAAAGTTGAGTCAGGGTCTTCTGCCAGTGGCATCAGGATGGTTTGGAGACAGTAGGCTGGTGGCAGAATCAGGAGACCATTGTTGGGAGGTGAGGAAGGCTCTGGCAAAGGAGGAGGCAGAAACAACGGAAAGGAAGGGATCACTCTGGGGGGGGGTCCCTGTTTTAGGGTTAGGTGACTGCTAATGATAGGGAGTTACCGAATACTTCCAGTCAAAATCATCCTGAAATTTTAAAAAAGCTTAAGTGGCTACAGGGACGATTGTGCCGTTGTGAGCAGCAGAGAAATCAGTAAGTGATTTATTTGGGGGGAGGAGAAAGATTGAGTTCCAGAAAGATTGATTAAAAGAGATAAATTGAATGTGAATGGACTTTATGAGTTGCAGTGTATGCTTTGAACGTCAGCTGTGGCTTAGTGCTTAAGTTGCAATGAATGGTATAGACTTGAGTTTCTGTAGAGTAAAGCAACAGAAACCAAAAGGCAACCTGGAGGGTACCCCAGGGGTCAAAGGGAAGTCAGAAGAGCCACTTTCAGGATGGAAATGGAACCACTGTGGGGTCAAGGGAGTAAGAACTCAAGTTCTCTTTCTGTAAGGCACAGCTGGAGGTCTGCCCATGGATTTATAATACCCCCAAAGAGAAAACCTTTGGGGGAGCCTGGGTGGTTCAGTGGGTTGAGCGTCTGACTCTGGGTTTCGGCTCAGATCATGATCTCAGAGTCATGAGATGGACCCTGGGTCCTGGGCGGGCTCTGAGTTCAGCACGGAGACTACTCCCCTTCTCTCTGCTCCTCCCCTCGTTCTCTGTTTCTCTCAAGTACATAAATAAATAAATAAAATCTTAAAAAGAGAGAGAGAGAGAAAACCTTTGGCCCAGCTTGAATGGCATGCTCATTGCTTAGCTGGGCCCGTTGGCCCACAGCCCCACTAAGACGGCCCCCAGTGGGGATTCAGTAGGTGCTTCCTCAGAGGACAAGGGCGTACTGGGTCCAAGGGGGACAGAATCAACAGAGGCCCGGCGGAAATGAACTCTTGCCGATTTATTTGGACCTAGCCCCTGAGAAGCCCACAGGGTAGGAGCTGACAGTTGAGGCCTGCTTACCTAGAGCCCTGCGGTGCATTCATAAGAGTTAAACCCATGCTAGTGTGGGGGGCTCTGCAGGGAAGGAGAGGAAAGAAAGAAGGCCCAACATCGCGCGTCCTCCAGGCTCCTCCGTAAATGTCAGTGGTTGTTTTATTAGAGGGGAGGGGAATTCAAAACACGTTCAGCGCTCTTTCACCTAAGGGCTCAGTGAAGGTGGGGCTTCACCGGCCTGGTGTTATTGATGGTCAGGCTGAGATTCAGGTGGCGTCTTCCCCATCAAGTGCAGCTGCGGGCCAGACAGAACCACCTGGCCGCTCTAGCCTCGCACGATTAGTCTGAACGGCACGCACAGCTGCTCGTTACGAAGGCCGTGGATGGACCCGCTCAAATCCAAGCACACCGCTTTTATAGCTTCTTTTGTGCAAGCCTAAGGACCCTGAAGATATTCCATAAATGTTAACTTAATGAGTGAATGTGCCATGATCTGGTACAGTAACATTTTCTAAAGCAGTCTGGTTTGACTTTTCATTAGTCACAGTAGAATTTGCTATAAAATCCCTAAATGTCTTTTGTAGATTCAAATGTTTCAAGGTACTATTGTCTCAGTAATGGAGATTTTTATAATCCACCACTCAACAGACTTTCCTTTTTTGAGACACAGTTTTCTTTACTTCTTATCTTTATCAGCAGCTCTTGGCTGCAAGTCACAGAAACCCAGTTTATACTTGGTCAGGCGTGAAGGGTCTTTGTTGACTCCTGTATGGGAAAAGTGCAGGAAGAATCCAGTTCTCATTTCGCCTCTTCTTCATGGTGGTGAGATGGTCATCAGCAGCTTAGAGCTTAACCCCTGCAGGAAAAGAGAATAATTTGGGATTAACTCGAATTAGTGGGCACATGCCCATGCCTGAGCCAGCTACTGTGGCCAGGGGTTTAGAACATGTGACCTGGCTTGTCCTTGATGACGTGCCGGGGCCCAGAGACTTGGGGAACGGGAGGAGCAGTCCTCGAGCGGAGGCAGGAGATGTGGGAATGAAGGAGCTACACAGGAGGGTGGTCAGCAAAACCATCCTAAACCCAATGGGCTGAAAGCAGGAAAGGGATGGTTCTTACAAAGAAAATATGGAAAAGAAGAGAAAGCAGATACCATGCAAGCAGAGGGGCAAGTGTCTCTTCTTGCATCTGTTTTCCCTGGTGGACGCATTGCCCTCTCACTCTGCCCCCAAGCCGTGAACCTGGGAATGATCCGAAGGTGACCTCCACCTTGCCAATCACCACGACTTCCTGCTCTGTCTCCACCTTGCTCTGTCTCCATTAGTTAGAGTTAGAGCCTCTGTTTCACCCTGCACAAGTGCCCTCTGAAAATGCCGCATCCAGTCTCTCCACTTCAGCTCCGTGCTCCCCACCACGGCCCTGGTGCTCTTTCTAAAGAACAAATAGATGAACTCAAATCAGGTAACTGCCTAAGTGGGTGAGTAGGAGGAGGGTGATCAGCAAGACTTTTTCCAGCTGCCCCATTATCCTCATGCTGTGAACTGTGCAACTCCAAGGTCCCCAAATGTTCCATTTTTCTCTCATTTCCATGTGTTTGCCTGTGCTTTTGTCTCTGTGAAATGTTGTTTCCCCTTTCTTGACCTTACTTGATCTTGAACATCCCCCTCTCCTTAGACACTCAACCTAACTATTGCTTTTGCAAGAAGCCTTTGCTGAACATTGGGTCCTGCCCAGCCCTGCATCATAGTTTACTTTGAAACTCTATCAAATGCTGGGGATCTGTGACTCTTTCTCTCTCCCGGTGTGCTCGCGGTGACAGCTACCTGGTGCTTTCTCCTCTCGGTGTATCCCTGTGCCTAGCCCAGGGCTCCTCACAGCAAAGGTGCTCAAGAAAGTATAGAGGAATGAGTGAAAGCTCTGTGCTGAGTCATCCATCTTGATGATTTTCAACGTTTACTGTATTTCCTTTAACTTGATTCCTAAATTTGCATCTCAGTGTTGGCTCTGCAAGCAGGTTCTCTTTGCAGTTGCAGCTTGGACCCTTTTCAGCTGTTTTCCCAGCTCCTTGGCACGCTCATTGCCTGCTTGGTCGCTAACAGCTACTTCAAGGAAGAGGCTGAAAAATATCAGTGGCCCATAGTCAGTCTCAAAGCTAGAATGTATGGCTCAGAGAGCAGATGAGGAATGCTTTTTTCTTCCCCCTGCCATTAAAGAGGTTATTTAATAGTTAATATTTATGAGGCACTTACTCTGCGTTGGGTGCTTAACAGATGACTTACAATTATTTTCTTATTAATTCTCACAGCAGCCCTAGGAAGGAGGTATTACCATTATCCATCCTTTTAATGCATAGGAGGAAACTAAGATTTACGGAGTTGGAGGGGCTTGGTTGCCACTCAGGCCCTTCTTCCTGGAGCTTGTCCAGGTATCAGACGCTCTGGGTTGTTGAGGAAGAGAGTCAAGCTTCGATTGGGTTCTTCCAGTTCACCCATTAGGATTTTGGTGTTATTTCTCTCACCTGAAGGGACCACCGCCTAAGAATAAAACAGACCTGCCTCCATTGGCCTTTGAGTATGTCAAAAAGATTATGGGAAAAGATGTATTTAAAGCAGTAAGGAGGGGTGCCTGGGTGGCTCAGTGGGTTAAAGCCTCTACCTTCGGCTCAGGTCATGATCTCAGGGTCCTGGGATCGAGGCCCGCTTCGGGCTGCCTGCTCAGCGGGGAGCCTGCTTCCTCCTCTCTCTCTGCCTGCCGCTCTGCTTATTTGTGCTCTCTATCTCTCTGTCAAATAAATAAATAAAATCTTTTAAAAAATAAAGCAGTAAGGACTCTGGTACTGCAGTTGAAATGAAGACGAATGTCTCCCTTAGAAATTTCCTGTCACATTCCTATGGTTCTGCTGTTGCCCAATAATAAAGGGCTTCTATGGAGGTTGTTCTGCTATGTGTAGAATGCTAGGGCTCCTGAATAGCAGGATGGAAAGTCTTCAGTCTGATGATCACTCGGAAACTGAGTCCACAGATAGGTAGTACGAGCCAAATATTTTGGAAGCCACAGCAGCTCAATGGTTTTTACCGCTTTCCAGTCTGAGGGCTTTTTTTTTTTTGGATTTTATTTATTTAGTTGACAGAGAGTAAGACAGCACAAGCAGGGGGAGTGGCAGAGGGAGAAGCAGACTCTCTGCTGAGCAAGGAGCCAGATGTGGGGCTCGATCCCAGGACCCTGAGATCATGACCTGAGCTGAAGGCCGACACTTGACCGACTGAGTCACCCAGGCACTCCAAGCCTGTTGAGGTTCTGATGACAGTTATGGATACATTCCTCAGAGGAAGTAGATGTGCCCCCACACCACTGGGTTCATGGGCTTCCAGGATCCTCGGAAGCCTGTTTGTGGATTTGCTATGTCTCCACAGACTGCAGGTTAGAAATCGTGTTCCAAAGCTGTAATCCAGAAGAAAGATAATAATAGCCATTGTAGTATATTGATCAGCCCCTGCAGGTCACCGTTTTTCCATTGTTTACCCAGTGCCAGTCTTTTGGGAGAAGTGCAGAACAGCAAAGCATCCCTCCAAGACATGGATTGCGATCCCTGTTGGAAGGGGTGGGGAGCGAAGGTAGGGGAGGAGCTCCGCCTCCCAGCCAGCAAGGGGCGAGGGTGGGATGGAACGCAGGACCCACACCTGCACCCCTGCCACTTTGCTTTGCCTCCACGCTTGCTCACTCCTCTTCCCACGCTGGGCGTGACACCAGTGCCCCGGAAATTCCGAGCCTCTGTGAGGCTGACTCCCCTCACCCTTCGGCGTCCCTGTTGGAAGTGGGTCACACGCTGCTTCTGCTGCGGGAGCCGCTGGGAGGGTCTCCCATGCAGGAGCTGACAAGGGCTGCACAAGTCTCGGCGCCTGTCCTCCTTCCTGCATGTGAGACATACAGTGCTGCTGCTGGACCCTGCCTAGGTGAGCGCCTCGCTTGTTCCCGAGTGTGGCTTGCACACCCAGAAACCTTAACTGCACGGGTCCCCCACAGCAAAGCTGCTTGCAGACTCTCCATAGGAACCCCTCCGCAGTCCGTTATTTTGAGCCCACTGTAAGCTGGGCACCTCTCAGAGCCCGAGTGAGCTCACAGATGTTGTTCCCGAGCTCATGGCATTTCCATCAAGTCTGTATCTTGCCGGGAAGGAGGTGAGCAAGGAAATAAAGTGTGATGTTTTAGGAAAAAGGAAGTGTAAAGGATTGATTCTCCAGTTTCCACTCTTTGTGGCTTTACAACTCTGGGCACAAACGTGTCCTTCTCTCGCACTTCCCTCCTTCCCCTGGGTTGTTGAGAGTCCAGATTTCCAGAGACCTTAGTAGACAGAGTAATGGGGACCCAGGCCCCCAGTGCATCTCAGCCACCTCTTTGCAGAAGAGCAGGCAGAGTGACCAAATGACCAGCCAGGTGGGGTGGAGACATGGGGCTAGTTAGTTGGTCTGATCCCCAGCAGAGCACGGCTCCCTGTAAACCACAGGCTGCTTCTAATTTATTTGTGATGTGATGATTGTCATTTTGGACTTTATGTTGTGGTCTCTGTGCTGCACATGAATCTGCAGGCGTGCACTGCTTGGGAAGCAAATGCAGTACCAGCCTCTGCTCCCTCTTTGCAGCCCCCAAGACATGCCCCTGGGGGCTCTTTTCTGTGAAGTTCCTCCTCCCTGCTAACCCACCTGTGCCCCCACCTGCCCCCGAGCCAGCCTCCCAGGTTCTTTCCCCAACTGTTGCCTTGTGCCTCCTTAGACCAGAACTGGTGGATAGAAATAATAGATCCA
The DNA here is from genome assembly GCA_002007465.1 of Ailurus styani. NCBI lineage: Eukaryota > Metazoa > Chordata > Mammalia > Carnivora > Ailuridae > Ailurus > Ailurus styani. The sequence continues at coordinate 1,456,801 of LNAC01000238.1, read as the reverse complement.
TGAATGTGACCCACTTAGGTAATTGTAAATTTTCTAGTAAGCACATAAAGAAAAGTAAGAGGAAACAGGTGGAATTTTAACAATGGATTTTACTTAACCCGATATATCCCTAATATTAGCATTTCCACATAATAATAATAATTATAATAATAATATAAAAAAGACAATTAACCAGATACCTTTCATTCTTATTTTCCATATTTTCTGAAGTTTGAGGTGTATTTTATTTTTAACTCAGACGCTAGGCCCACTTGAGATGCTCAGGAGCCACATGTGGCTTGTGGCTCCCATAGATGACTCCAGGCTTGGGTTCTGAAGAGGCTCGGGGGCCCTCAGCAATTAGCTTGAACCTCTACTGTTGCCCCTGTTGGACGTGGCAGACTGTGCCCTAGAACGTGGGCTCTTGAGGTCAGGGAAGACATCCGTCGTCTTCCTGCCCCCGGTGAGGAACGCAGCATGTAGGAGGCCCACAGTTGGCCTTCGGTACATGGGGAATTCGTTAATGGATGAGGAAACATTATTTGTTCCCCCAGAACCTGCAGGGATTGGTGTGGGGAGGGGCGGGGGGGAGGCCTTGCCTCGCATGACCTCCCTTTGCCTGTCACCGCCCGGCTCTGTCCAGTGCCACAGAACTGCATTTGAGTCCGACTGCATGTCCAGGAAGCCTCTACAGTGAAAAGGAATGTCCCAGCCTGGAATTGTTCTGAGCTCCTATAGGTCTCCTTTAGCTTCAGGCTTCATGAACTCTTTTAATTCTGAGTACAACTTACACACAGCCCCGTATGTTAAAGCTTCTTGGTCTTATTTAACAGGATGACAACAACGACAATCCCAAATAAATAGGGTCGACCTAACTGACACAAACAAGCCCAGCTGATATCCAGAACATTCAGTATACAGGGAAGGAATTGCTGCGTCACGGAGCTGTAAGAGTCATCCTCATGAGAGCTCTCGGTTTCCAGTGGTTTGGGAGTCATCACGCCTCCCCGGGGAGAACGGGAGAGGGAGATCCTGAGTAAATTAGCATTTGCACATACAGTTTTAAATTTTGCAAGTGCTTCGAACCCACTAATGGGCATGTGCTTATTTGTCCACTTTACCCCTAATGGTAAATGTCACTTGAAACAGTTCATACAGCCAAGTCTCAGAGACTGGCACTACCGTAAAGCCATACTAACCACATATTCAAATAAATGCAAAGTTTGAAAATGGAAGAAAATACTGCTGTTTGATCTGTGAAGTCCTATAAATATTTTAAGGGACTCTTGTCTCAGAGAAGAGTATGGTTACCTCAGGCCCAAATAGAGTGCTTTGAAATAGAAAACGGAATCAGGCATACCCTCCATTTTACCGCTGATGGCCAGTTTCCACCTAGAAAGCTCACGAGCCTGCTTGGGGATTTTCGTGTCTCAGAGGGCCTGTGGGGGAAAGTCAGTCCTGCTGTCACACACCGTGAGGAAGTGGGGCGGGGATGAACGAACCTCAGAAACGCTTTGAACAATTCCTCAGCTAAACCGTTTGGAGCAGTTTGGAGACAAGGTAGCTTGCCAGTATTTTTGCGAAGTAAATTCTAAAAAGGTAAAAAAAAAAAAATCATAGCCTACATCATAGACGTCATATGGTAGAAAACTGAACACTAGCCATGTTTAAGTAATTGGAAGATCCCCTCTTTAATAAGTCAAGGATGGTTCGAGACAGACAAAGCTTTCCATCTGTTGGCTGCAGTTTGGAGAATGCTGCTTTCATCTGAGTCTCTCCACAAGGAACTCGTGTCTCTCTGTGACCGTAACACACTTGGTCCAACACGACGGCTCTGCTGTGCTGTGTTGGTGTAATTGAAAACCTATAAAAAGGCTGAGAGCTACTTTTGAATTGGCTCTCTGAACTTGGACTGGATCTGTCAAAGTGGTGAAAGGTTTAAAGGAATTTTCATAAATGAGGTCTCCAAGCTGTGTTTTAACCATCAAATTCCAATGAACTCCAAGGCCTGTGAACTCGGAGAATAGCGCCTCAGAGAAGAGCAGTCATATCAAGATGGAAATAAATGATTCATTTTCATTCCCTGAGTTCTGCAGACATAAGCACACTTAACTGCTGATCATCATAATTTAGCAGTACTGTTATGCACTAAAAATACAATTTAAAAGTCTAATCTTTAATTAAATTGAGTACTCACAGATTAACATGGTTACAAATCTTGGGAGCTGGATATAGCACAATGTTTACTCATGTTGCTAGGAAATAGCAGAGCTCTTTGTAAGTTACGGATTGATTGGGTAAGTAGAGGGATGCTGGGCTTCTCCCAGCAAGGACTTGGTTTCTTCTCAGTTTCTGTCTCATAACGTATGTAAATGAATGTCACGCAACAGAAATCCTGCACACAAAGAGCTTTTGTTGGCCACAGAAAGCACAGGTGTGTGCACCTGCGTAAACATTTGGGAGATATTTGAAAGGGTGATTTTGCTGTGAGCTCTTAGATGAAATAACCTCATCAAGCGTTTGGGTTTTTAATGAACTGAATTTGTCCATTTGTTAAAGTTATCGAGAAAAAGGATTGCTCTTTAAAATATAATTACCATGAGGCTAATTGATGGTTTTGCATCTTTGCCATTTGCGGGAAACTGAAATTAGTACAGAAATTTGAGACAGGTTGATGGTTTTCCAGAATCATTAAAACTTGCGTGTAGGAAATCAGCTCTGCTATTCTTTCTGTTCTCCTTTCCCTCCCTTTGGCAAACCTCACTGCATGACACACTGTACAATAGTTTTTAAAAATGCAAAGCTAATGCTTGCACAGCATGAAAGGGAGTTGCTGTGCCAGCTCACTCGCCTTGTCCCTGAAAAGACGAAAGATTTCTCTCTGCTATTTCAGACAGGATCAGGCAGCAAAGAGTGGCCTCCTCAAGCTCAAAAGTAGAACTGAGAAAAAAAACCCATGGGGACAAATGACTATTTGATCCTCTTGAGGCCGCCTCTTCTATATGGAGCTGGTATTTTAAACCAGAGGCCCTTCCTAAGAGATGGAAAAATAGTAGAATACTTGATTGTCCCCAGGAATGACATGAAGGTTAGGATGCTTATTACAGCGTTTTAGCCTGCATCCAAGCTCTGAACAATGTGGGCCGGATTAAAGGATGGTGCTGCCCCCAGAGGGACAGGGGTGTGCAGGGTCATGACTGCTCTCCCACATGTGCGCCCATGACCTCTGTGGGTAATTTCCACACTTTTAACTTCCGTCTGGGTAATTGTTGACTTATCACTGTAGAAAGCGGTTGTTGATTGTGGTAAGAATTGTTTTGTCAAACTGTGCAAGTAGCTAACACAGTCTCAGGTATGTGCTCTATAACCAGTATATGTTGGCTGAATACATGAATCCTTCAACATGTCTTGACAATAGATGTATTAATATTATAAGACCTAAGGCTTACTCTGTTGCAGTAAATAGAGGTTAAGGACTTGGCTTCTCAAAAGATATCGTTATGTCACCTGTGTCATATATTTTCAGAACATCCTTCTGAGGCAGGATCCTATCAAACAAAGGGGCAGAATGCCATGCGACGGAAGGTTTCACTGCTCAGCCCCTAGTCGGAATTGGTGATGGAATTTTAAGTGGTGAGACACATGCTATTATAGAACTTTCCTTGCAAGAAAGGAATTTGGGGATTTGACACATGGACAGATGAGATAAAACCAGCACACACATTACAAGCTTCTTGGGGGTGGCAATTATTTATAGTCGTTCTGTCTCCCCAGACATGAGACAATGTGCTTACGCGGGGTGTGGGATAGTGATGGTGGATAGTGGGCAGAATACCATACTGGTTAGGAACTTGAATTTTATTTTATTTTTTTTTAAGATTTTATTTATTTATTTGACAGAGAGATACAGCGAGAGAGGGAACACAAGCAGGGGGAGTGGGAGAGGGAGAAGCAGGCTTTCCCGCAGAGCAGGTTGCCCGATGTGGGGCTCGATCCCAGGACCCTGAGATCATGACCTGAGCCGAAGGCAGACACTTAACGACTAAGCCACCCAGGTGCCCCTGAGCTTGACCTTTCACCTTAGAGTGAGGCTTGACTCTGTCTCTTACACTGTCTGTGCTTTCACTCCTTACTGAACCTCCCGATGTTTTGACGTTATTTCTTCTCTTACTAACAGATATTTATTGGTCATCTCACTTATTTAGAGTAATTTTTGGATGCTTGGGATAAATGAGAATAGTGAATAACCAGGTTCACTCTCTTCCTTTCTCCACCTGCTGTGTATGCTGAGATGTTGGAACTAAATCAGCAGGCTCCCTTTGTTCTCTGGCTTCTGGTTGGGTCTGGCCACTGGGAGGCAACATCAGGACCTGAGCAAGCAGGTGGGAAGAGAGTTTGAGCTCTTGACCTCCTGGATTTCCTCCTTACCAGGTTACCTCTTGCTTCCGTAGGCCATGGCTCTTGGCACGGAGCCAACTCCCTCAGGCTGCTTTCTAAATTCTGATTACTGTGCCCTCCTGCAGACGCTTTATGCTGGTGACCACTGTCTTTTGGACTCACTCGCTCACTGCGCCTTCTCTTGGAGTTACTCCAAACCCTCCCCACACCTTTGCGTATGGTCGAATTGCATTTGTGTGTGTCACCTCTTTGCTTCTGGGAACCTGACCCATGTGACAACCTTTCTCAGAGCTCATTGTGAGAATGACACCATTTAGGTAGAATTTATTTTATTTTATCTATTTTTTTATTTTTTGTCCATTTGCATACTTTTTTTAAATTTTATTTTTTCAGTAATCCAAGATTCATTGTTTATGCACCACACCCAGTGCTCCATGCAGTCTCTGCCCTCCTTAATACCCACCACCAGGCTCACCCATTCCCCCTCCCTCCTCCCCTCCATAACCCTCAGCTTGTTTCTCAGAATTTAAAACAATGATGGGCTTGTAGTAAGTACTTGAAAAGGTCACATATTATTTTTTTTACGGAGTATTGGGTTTACCATAATAAGTATTATTGCATTGTGTTAAAATCTTAAAAGGGTGAGAAGAAAACAGCTCTCATGTTGCAAAGGTTAAAAATGGGAACTGCAAAATAGAGGGAGATCAGGGCTAAGTTCAGCAAGTGCTCCTCCCATGGTAGAGCTGAAGAGTCAATTAAAGATTTCTGACTTGGTTTCACTGCACAGACTACCTGTCACCACATGTCCAGAAAAGAAAGTGACAACTTCCAAAGTCACTTAAAATATCACCTACTTGGGATGATTGGGTATGCATCATGCATCAAACCCTATTTGTGACCACGAAATAATAATTGGGCTGAATCACGGATGTCTCTGCTCCTTCAGCTTCATGACCGTGGTACTGAGCATTTTCCCACTCATGCCCTCCTAGTAGTTTGAAGACAGATGGTCCTCAGGACTGACTGACTTCTAGGCTCTCGGGGGTAGACGTGCTTCTATATGATCAAAGTTGAATAGGAGACCAGCATCATGATGCTTGTGTAGTGGATTTCCTGCACCTACCCATTTTTCTGACTTTTGTCTTCGAGTTCTCATTCTTAAATCCTATAAACTGTGCCACTGTGATACTTAAAGTCAACTTGTCTATAATGTATATTACGCTGATGAAACTGTTGGTCAAGAATGAAAACTTAACGGAGTCCCTGAAGAGGTAGGGACCAGCTTGAAAATATAACTTCCTGTGACTTCTTAACATTTGATGATAAATTTGTCCTAGTTGTTGAAATTTCAAACTGGATGGATGTATCTTTCAGTGGCTTGGAAACATTGTGCGAGTGCTTTCAAACTAGAGAGAGTGCATTTCAGAAATGTCTCGTTTTTACAATTAAAGAGAGTCAGGGGAGGCATAGCAATTTGAAAGGCCTTTTGAGGTCAGTCCAAATAAGGATTTATATATTGTCCCTTTTGTTCAAGGAGCTGAGTAGTGAAAAAACATCTCCCGTTGCCAGAATTGCTAATGCTTCTGGAAGGAATGATCGTCATTTGAACATTTGGATCTCTTTTTATGCTTTCACGTTTAGTTTTAAAGTCACCCTAGGTAGGCTTCCTGCCTTCTTTCATTATGAAGAATATGCTTTTCATATGTTGGGCACTTAGCAAATAGGAAGTTTTGTAACTCTTTATCTGTCACCTTTGTATTTATTATCTTTAAACTGTCCTTTCTAGATGAGATATTACGTTAAAATGCCATATGACCTCCCCGTTGATCCTAATGAAACTTCCTGTTGCTTCATTTCAGTCCTTTACTTGTGCTTAGATTCCATCTCTCACTATTCTTTTGCCTCGAGTTAAGTGCAGTGGCGTTTTCACCGAGAGGAACCAGTGTATTCAGAGTATTCATTATTCTAAATGATTACACTGTTGTCACCACATCAGTTGTGTTGACATGAGTACTAGTCACGTGGGGATAAAATTAAGTTCTTAGTCGATCGTACCAAAAATATCACGTTACTGTACCCAAGAACCTTGTGTGGCCGCTCGCCAAACAGAAGTAGTCATGAGTTCTTTAAAGCCGAGTAACTGGTGTTCGCAGATGGAAGACACATTACTTGATGCAGTCATTCTGTAAACACGCTTTGATACCTTTCCTTGTGTAGACGCTGTCTTTTCCTTCTGGAAACTTTCTGCCTCGTGGAGGAGAGAACCTTGTATGTCCAGAGGAGAGGTGTGAGCAAGTTCTATGCTAGGGAGGAGAGGAGGGAGCCGTGAACTCCACCTGAGATGGGGAGGCAGGTGGTGACGGGCTTCCCGGGCAACATGACCCTTGATTTAGAGTTCAAGGCCAGATGGGTGTCCACAAGGCAGAAAATTTAGGGGAAAACAATGGGGTCTGACAGACTTGTGAAGTTTAAAGTATTTTAATGTGACTTCACGGTAAGATAGATGGGGTGGAGTGGCAGGAGAAAACATCAAAAGGACGACCAGAGCCAAATCTTCATCTGTTTCCCACTATGGACAAAAGGGGGCTTATGTTTCTTTGTCAATGAGTGATGCTCATAAATAATCCTTTATAGATTCCTGTGTCATCCATTTCCAAGGCTTATGCTATCACCTGTGTTGGTGACTTCCAGGTTTTTCTCTCTACCCTGGGCTAGAGATTCTCTTTGTCTTCTGATCATATACGTTGTGATGTTTTACTGGCTCTCATAGTGTACACCCCCAAAGTAAATTCAACCTTTCCCTCAAAGTCTTGGCTCTTTTTTCATTTCTTAATTTAGTGAATGGCCCCAGCATTCAAGGAAATTATCTGTAACACTCTGTTCTTTCAAACCGCCTCCCCCTGGTATCTCCAGCATCTTCTTACTCAGTAAGTCTTGCCTTACTTATTCAGTTATTCTCAACAGCATTGACTATTTTCCGTGCACATTTCTAGTATCATTTTTCAAGGTGCCATCATTTTTCACTTTGATTACCATAGCAATGTCTCAACCCAACCCTACCCTTTCTGATTAGTTCCTACACTATTACCAAGTTGATCTTTCTAAAATTGATTGTGTCAGTGATTGGACCAGTATATTCGTAGTAGGTTTTCATTGCCTATGGATAAAATCAAAAATCCTTAGCACGACAGACAAGCCCTCTTGATTGGCCCTGCACACCTATCCAGCCTCATGGGTCCCATGGCCAATCCCCCACCCCTCTCCAGACTTATTCAGTGACTTGAAGCTCCCTATAATTTACAGTCTAGTAGTCTCCTAGGAATTGTCCTGTTTCTGTTCCTGGACTTCTTACCCGGTGAACTCATTTCCCCTGACCTCTGCCTCCACTCAGATTGGGGTGAGGTATTTCCACAACTGTGTGGTGTTAGATTTTTACTTTTTCCCTCCCTCTGGTCTCCACTACACTCACAGCTCCTCAGTGCCAAGTTCCACGTCTCATTCATGTCTTCCATATTCCCAGTGCTTACCTTGATGTCTGGCATGTAGTTGCAGCAAAAATAAGAGTGTTTTTGAAGCACTTATTATAGATCAGGCAAAGTGTTAATTTATTTACATACATTATCTCCTTTAAAGGGGAAAACAGCATCAAGCTCTGTTTTGGAAAGGAAACATGGCAGGAAAGTGCAGACTAGGTAAGAGATTTGTTACAGGGAGTCAACTCGGGGTCAATTTTAGCAATTGAGAATTTAAAAGAGAACTTTACTAGTGCTGAACCAAAAGAAGTTAAGTGGAGAGAATTCATTAGAGTGATTCTTAGAGATGCTGAGGGTGGGTGGGTGGATGGAGTGTCCAGCACGTGTTCCTTAGAACTTACCGTGGAACTTTATTTAACTTACGAATCTTATTAACCTTGGTGTAACAAGCTTATTAGGACTAGAGCAGCAACTCTGTGATGCAGCTGCAGAAACAGCCTGTGTGACAGCAGCCTAAAAGGAAACCAAGTCCAAAGCAGACTTGTTGAAAGAGAGTATTATGCGATGTCTTTTAAAAATAGGTGTGGGAGTCTGTTATATAATTTAGAATTTTTTCAATCAAAAATGAAGCTTTGGGCAAAGTAATCCTCAGCTTAGAGATTGTAGGCAGATTAATGGTCAAAAGCATGGACCCTGGAGTCAGAGTTTGAATTCTTGCTCAGACATGCGCTAACTATAGGTATTGGGTCCAGTTCTTAACCTCTAAAGTGGCAGCATCTTCTCCATTGGAGTGTTGTAACAATGAAGTGAGAAAAAAAAAGTGTGTGTCATTGTGGCATAGTGGGGTGTGGTGGCCACTCATTAAAGTCTGGGTTTACCTCCGGGTACAAACTCAGTTGTTAGCAGTCGTGGGAAAGTGACTGGGAGCATTTACTGTATTTGTGCTTCACCTTATAGGTTTTTTAAAAAAGATTTTATTATTTGAGAGAGAGAAAGCAGCAGACAGAGAGGGAGAAGCCAGGGAAATCAGAAAATATTTGTTGATTTAATGAATGACTACCTAATGATAATGAACAGAACAATGAATGAATGAATGAATGAATGAATGAATGAATGAATGAATGAAAACCCCTTGAATATGAACCTAGTGAGATCCTTCTGAATGTCTGCTTTTTTGCTTTCCCTGGTTTCTCTGGTAGATCAACTCCATACATGTGGTATCTTCCCTCAATTTTCTGTTATTCCCTGTGCCTTTACCTTGTGTTATTTTTTCTCCTTTAATATTTACCCCAACCTATCCTTTGTTTATTTGCTTTTTTCTTGTCTGTCATCCCCCTCCTGCATGTAAATCTACATGTGTAAGACTCACCTTTGTGCACTGCTATATTCCCGAGAGCTGGTAGAACGGCTGGCCCATAGCAAAAATTGAGTAAATGTTTGTTGAATGGATAAGTGTACATTTGGAAGCCTGTGGTTGATAGAGAGTCTTAGGCAGGTTGTGTGGCCATGTAAATGTGTTTTTGTAAATACTGTTTGCTGAATACCTTAGGAGGCTTGTTTATGTTTATGAAAACTTAAAACTGGGAAAATATGAAGTATCAGTGGAAAAACTTTAAATCACTCTCAAACTCAGAGGCAGCGATTTCAGATCTTGTTGCATTAGCCCTTCATGTATGTGATAGCATAATTATGTGTCTTCTTGGATGTATTATTTTGTACCCTGCATCTTTTCATTTGGTATTGTATCATCAGTATCTCATGTTTTTACAAACGTTTTTGTAAAGATTTCTATTTAAAAATGATGGAGGAAAAGTACATTTCTTGCCACCTCCCAAACAATGACAGGAATAATGAAAAACAGAGAAGAAAATCCATCTGAAATGAAACAAGACATTAGCAACAAACCTAGAACACTTGAGGTACACCTGCCAAGCATGTCATGTTTGGGTACAGGTGAAGAAAGACATGAGAACCTACACTTATCATCTTGGACTTTGAGCAAGACCCATATTTCCTTCAAATTCACTGCGCTGCTGTAAGAGACTTCTCCAGGTTCCCTGAGGTGTGTGACAAGACCTAGAGCTGTAGAGAGACTGTGGGAGAAGATGGGACCAATTCTGTCAACATCCAAGTGTTGGCCACTGAAAGGCAGAAGGGTGGAACTGGAGGAGAAACCATTCTAATGCCCCATTTTGATTTTCCTCTCCCTGGCTTATTGGATCAGGTAGTCTGGTCAAAGTGAAGTGCAGAAAGGAGAGAGAGCAGGCAGCCATTGCCCGGAAGGGCTTTGCCGCAAGGCACATTGGAACAAGCATTAGGAGGAGCTCGAGATGGAAGAGAAAGCCTTTGTGGAAGAGCTATCCCAGGCTTTTAGGGAAATTCGTTACTTATTTCATCATCTGAGAACATGCTAAGACACTAAACAGTATATGGTGAACTAAAAGAGTGAGTACTTTCCCCCTGACCTATTTGGTAGACAGACATCGCCACTAGGGAGAAAAGAACCCATTAAGATTAGAACTAAGAATGAAATAGCTGAGCTTGTACAAACTCTGTGTAGTTTACAGAAAGAGGTTAGCTCAAAGATAGGAGCCATAAATCAAAGATTAAGCAACATGGCACAAAAGGGCATGTGTTTCTGTAATTGTAAAATGAGCTTTGTAGCAGGCGGTGAAGCCGAGCTTTTCAAATTTCTGGAATGTCACTGTTTATTTATGAGCCAAGATAAAACTCATTTTTAGATAAATGACTAAATTGAAACACTATAATGCATACCATTCAAGCGCTGTTATGGTTTAAAAATGTGACTATAAAAATGTCACATTATCGCGGAACCTATTTGTTGGTGAGGTGTTTTTTGAGTCCTATCTGCTCTGTTTATTGACTCTCACTAGGTTTCACTACTGCCTGCCTTGCATAGCCAATACATAGTAGCTATTGTGAAAGCAAGCTGTAGGCCTTTGTACCACACACAGCCCTGAAGATCTCAGGACCTCTTTAAGCCAGAGCTGAAGTAGATATAAGAGCTCTTCACTGACGGAGACCATTTTACTGTAAAGCCATAAGCTCTTCAAAATTCTACTTCGTATTTGATTTGAAACTTAGCGTCTTACTTTCTAGTTTTTCTACCACTGCCCTTTAGCACTCAAGCTATAATAATATCTCTCTATCAGATTTAATCAAGGCAGACCTTACTGTGTAAGTCATTAAAAAAAAAATACCAGCGCGCCTCCTGCATATTGTACATCTTGCAGGTTATGAATTGAGACCCACTATCATTGTTAGTAAATTGCATTTTACGTGTCCTCTGAGGCTACAAATAAAATGTTTAGATGACAGTAAGAAGTCAGAAATAATGGGGATGGAATATATGTTGTGGTGGATGTGGAGGATGGCAGCCCCGAGAAGGAACAGATCAGTGTGGAAGACTTGAGCTTTGTGAATAGGACAGAAGTGAATCAAGAGGATGAGTCAGGGAAAAAAAAAAAAAAAAGAGGATGAGTCAGGCAACACTGTGAGAGGATGCCGTGGCATGCTTTGCATTCTCCAAAGAAGTTACAACAAGAGGAACTCCAGGAAAATGAAATTAGAATGGTGAACTAATAATAGCAAACACGAACATACCACATGCAGATACAGTCTTACATGCTTGACATAGTTTAGCAGATTTCATCTTCATGGTAACCCAGTGAGGTAGGAATAATTAATATCTCCACTATGTAGATTTAAAAAAAATAGCTTAGAAAGTTAAAGTAACTTGCTCGGGTCACACAGCTAACAAGAGGCTCAGCTGGAATTTGAACATGGGGAGTTTAGATCCAAATCTGTGCTCTTAATCATTATCCTGTATTGTCTCTTTCAGACATGGATGACAAATGCAGATGAATTATCAAGAGTTTAACTGTTTATTGTGTGAATGAGTAGGCAGGCATGTGTTTGTTCAAGGTCAACACCTGAGTAACTCACACTCAAGAAAGGGCCAACGGAGAAGTGATGAGTTAAAGAGGGCACACGAGTTCACGTCAGTGGGATCGGGTAGTAAAATTGAGGGAGGGAAAGCATAGGGTAGGTTAGAGAAAGTAATAGCAAACCCTTATCTGGAAAATGTGGATTCATATTAGAAAAATTGTTTTTTTGTACAGTCCTATTTTGCAATTGAGAAATATCTTATTAAAAAACATGCTAATATTATGCACCTTTGCAGTAGTCCTAGATTAAGTAGCATATGGAATATTTCATTGTCACTGCTATTCAAATGTATAAAATACTGATTTAGGGTAAGTGTCCAGTAATTTGTGGATTATTCCTTCAAATTAGGCCCCTTGAGTGAAAGGGATGCTGACCCTAAAGGTGTGGATTTACTTACTGCAGTTTTCAGGAAATGTTGTTAAATTGCCACAGATATTATTAAATCAGTGTAGGTGTGGCCAGAAGGTACTTTTAAATGCACTTGACAAAGTGCCTTTACTTTTAACAACTAACACAAATTGAAAGGGTAAGAGGAAGACTTCAGGGCAACTCAAATACTTATTTTCAAGCATTTTCCCCATTTTCATTTTCGTAACAACCAAGATACTATTGAATCCTATTTCAAATAAAAACAAAACCTAATGTTTAGTGGAATATGGTTGTTAGGGTAGGGGTGCAGGGACAAGTCTGTAAAGAAGTTCAAGTTGAGCTTTTGCCAAGTACCCAAAAGATCAGCTTCATCATTGGTATATCCTACGGTTTTGTCTTTACAATGTCAAAATGAATGTTCGGTTCTATTAACCACTCAAGTTTGTGAACATATAAGCAGAATTAAGCATTGGACTTCTTTTCTCTCATCTTTCTCAACCAGAACTACCCATTTGAGGTTGTAGAGACCATAGATAAACCAGCTCTTAGGAAACATAAAAGATGTCTCCGTGATGATGGTATAGGATGCGTGACCTCAGAAACCTCTGAAGCAGGGGAGGGAGGAAAGATGGTGGAAGAGTAGGGGACCTCGTTTCATCTGGTCCCCTGAATTTAGCTAGATAAACATCAAATCATTCTGAACACCTATGTATTCAACCTGAGATGTAAGAAAAGAATTGTTGGGCCCCTGGGTGGCTCAGTGGGTTAAAGCCTCTGCCTTCGGCTCAGGTCATGATCTCAGGGTCCTAGCATCGAGGCCCACATCGGGCTCTCTGCTCGGCAGGGAGCCTGCTTCCTCCTCTCTCTCTGTCTGCCCCTCTGCCTACTTGTGATCTGATCTCTCTGTGTCAAATAAATAAATAAAATCTTTAAAAAAATGAAAAAAAAAGAATTGTTGCAACTGTACAAATAGGAAAGTGACACTTTTTGTAAGATAGGAAGTGTGGAGAGGTGACTCAGAGGGGATATATCTGAGACTAAATGATGGGGGGAAGGAGCTTCCGTACACCAGCTACCAGAAAGTGTGAAAGCAGTGAAGGACAAAATAGGAAAATTTAGAAGTCTGTTCCTATGAGGGACCTCGCTTCCTGAAAGGTGTTCAGGTGGCAAAGTGGGGCAGAATAGTAGGTAGGACAGTGTAGTCTCAGGATCCCAGAATCACAAAAAGAACAGGAGTGCCTGAGTGTGGTAGAGTTCCCAAGCATTGGAGTGGGGAAGCCAGCTATATTTAGCAAGCCCCAGAGTGGCCTCTCAGCTAGGTTTTGAACTGTGGCATGATCCAATGGTGGCCCTCTAAGCCGGGGCCCAGCAAGCGACAATCACTGTGAGATCTAGCTCCATCCCCCAGGAGGGTGGCATGGGTGTGCTCAGGATCAGGTGACCACTGTCCTTGCCAGGACCGTGCAAAGGGCAGGCCCCTGGTGACACTCCTCCCTCTCCTGGGAGGATCCGCCCAGGTGCACATCGCAGGAGTCTGCAGAGTTTGGTACACAAAACTGAAGATTGCTTTTCCCTGAGGGTTAACTGAAGAGAGGGGCACAGTCTTTCAACTCCACGGCTGGAGATCAGGGCAGGCCATTTTTATTTTCATCCTCTAAAACAACACAGAAAGCCTTCAGGGAATAAGAGCCACACAGAACAACCCAAAGCAGCTTACACTGAGCCCAGCCCCCTGGTAAAGGGTAGTGCAACTTCGCCTAAGCAAAGAGTCCTGAGAGCGCAGCAGGCCCCTCCCCCAGATGATTAGCTGGAACATTAGGGGGTTACCAACTTAACAGAGCACACAGAACTGCAAAACTCCAGTGCTAGGAGAAAATAGTATATAGAATTTGAGGTTTTTCTCATGATTCTTTTGTCTTTCAGTTTAAAATTTTCCTTTTTTTTCTTTCTTTCCTTTCCAAATAGTTTCTTATTTTATAAACCTTTGTTTTTAAGTCTTTTTTTTTTTGCATTTTATATCTATATTCTTCATTTTTGGCTTCCTTTTACTATGTGCAATTTTATTTTTCTGTATATAGCTACATATATACATTTTGTGTGTGTGTGTATGTGTTTGTGTGTGTGTGTATGTGTGTGTGTGTATATATATATATATATATATATATATATATATATCTTGCTTTCTTTAAAATTTAGGGCTTTGGTGTCTTCTAACAAACAGACCAAAATACAAAATACACCCAGGACCAAGTGGATCATCTTGTTTTGTCCACCTGGGAAATTATATTCTGTCTTTATTCCCTTTTGTTTGTTTGTTTTGTTTGTTTGTTTCTGACCTCTTCAGATTTGTCTAGTATGTATTTTGCTTGGGTCATGGTTGATATTTTTGACTTTGTTCTCTCGTTCATCCATTCTTCTCTGGGCAAAATGACTAGAAGGAGGAATTAACAACAAGGGAAAGAACCAGAGGTAATACTCTCTGCCACAGATCTAACTGATACAGATATAAGTAAAATGTCAGAGCTGGAATTCAGGGTAATGATTATAAAGTCACTAGCTAAACTTGAAAAAAGGGTAAAAGACACTAGAGAATCTCTTAGTGCACAAATAAAATCTAACCAGGCTGAAATTAAAAATGCTTTAACTGAAAGGCAATCTAAATTGGATGCTCTAACACTTAGGGTAAATGAGTCAGAAGACAGAGTCGATGACATAGAAGAAAAGATGATGGAAAGGAAGGAAGATGAGGAAAAGAGAGAAAAACAACTAATAGACCATGAGGGGAAGTTTCGAGAAATCAACGATTCCATAAAGCAAAACAATATTAGAATTATTGGGGTCCCAGAGGAAGGAGAGAGAGAGAGAGAGAGAAGGACAGAAGGTATATTTGAGCAAATCATAGCTGAAAACTTCCCTAATCAGGAGAAGGAAATGGGCATTGAAGTACAAGAGGTAAAGAAAAAAAACCCCAAAATTAATAAAAATAGATCAACAACCGAACATGTAATAGTGAAGCTTGCAAATATCAGAGATAAAAAGAAAATCCTGAAAGCAACTCAAGACAAGAGCTCCTTAACCTACAATGATAGAAACATTAGGCCGGCAACAGACTTAGCCACAGAGACCTGTCAGGCCAGAAAGGGCTGGCATGATATATTCAGGGTACTAAATGAGAAAAGCATGCAGCCAGAATACTTCAGCCAGCAAGGCTGTCATTCAGAATGGAAGGAGAGATAAAGAGCTTCCAGGACAAACAGAAACTAGAAGAATTTGTGACCACTAAACCAGCCCTGCAAGAAATATTGAAGGGGATCCTATAAGTGAAGAGAGAGCCCAAAATGAGAAAGACACAGAGACAATATACAGAAATAGGGACTTTACAGGGAATAAAATGGCACTAAAAAGAAATAAAAGTCACCTGAATAGGTGAAGAAGTCAAACTCTCACTCTTTGCAGATTACATGATACTGTACATGGAACACTTAAAAGATTCCACCCCAAAATTGCTAGAAGTCATACAGGAATTCAGCAATGTCATAGGATACAAAATCAATGCACAGAAATCAGTTGCATTTCTATACACTAACAGTGGGACAAAAGAAAGAAATTAAGGAATTGATCCCATTTATAATTGCACCCAAACCATAAGGTATCTAAGAATAAGTCTAACCAAGAAATCAGAGGATCTGTACTCTGAAAACTATAGAACACTCATGAAAGAAATTGAGGAAGACACAAAGAAATGGAAAAATGTTCCATGCTCATGGATTGGAAGAACAAATACTGTGAAAATGTCTATGCTTCCTAGAGCAATCTACACATTCAATGCAATCCCTATCAAAATACCATCAACTTTTTTTTCACAGAACTGGAACAAATAATCCTAAAATTTATATGGAACCAGAAAAGACCCTGAATAACCAGAAGAATGTTGAAAAAGAAAACCAAAGTTGATGGCATCACAATGCCAGCCTTCAAGCTTTAATACAAAGCTGTCATCATCCAGACAGTATGGTACTGGCACAAAAACGGACACATAGATCAATGGAACAGAATAGAGAACCCAAAAATGGACCCTCAACTCTACGGTCAACCAATCTTCAACAAAGCAGGAAAGAATATCCAACGGAAAAAGGACAGTCTCTTCAATAAATGGTTCTCAGAAAATTGGACAGCCACATGCAGATGAATGAAACAGCACCATTTTCTTACACCATACACAAAGATAAACTCAAAATGAATGAAATACCTAATTGTGAGACCAGAATCCATCGAAATCCTAGAGGAGAACACAGGCAACAACCTCTCTAACTTCAGCCACAGTAGCTTCCTGCTAGACATTTCTCCAAAGGCAAGGGAAACAAAAGCAAAAATGAGCCATTGGGACTTCATCAAGATAAAAAGCTTCTGCACAGCAGAGGAAACAGTCAACAAAAATAAAAGCCAACATATGGAATGGGAGAAGATATTTGCAAAATGACAGGTAAAGGGCTAGTATCCAAGATCTATAAAGAACTTATCAAACTCAACACCTAAAGAACAAATAATCTAGTCAAAAAATGGGCAGAAGACATGAACAGACATTTCTCCAAAGAAGACATACAAATAGCCAACAGACACATGAAAAATGTTCAACATCATTCGGCATCAGAGAAATACAAAGCCACATGAGATACCACCTCACACCAGTCAGAATGGCTAACATTAACAAGACAGGAAACACAAATGTTGGTGAGGATACAGAGAAAGGGGAACCCTCTTACATCGTTGGTGGGAATGTAAGCTGGTGCAGCCACTCTGAAAAACGGTATGGAGGTTCCTTAAGAAGTTAAAAATAGAGCTGTCCTACAACCCAGCAATTGCAGTACTAGGTATTTACCCCATAGATACAAATATAATGATCTGAAGGGGCATCTGCCCCCCAGGGTTCATAGCAGCAATGTCCATGATCAGCAGACTGTGAAAGGAGCCGAGATGTCCACTGACAGACGAATGGAGAAAGAAGATGTAGTATATATGTACAATGGAATATTACTCAGACATCAGGAAGGATGAATACCTACCATTCAGACTGAAGTGGGTGGTACTGGAGGGTATTATGCTGAACTAATAAAATTGATCAGAGAAAGACAATTATATGGTTTCAGTCATAGGTGGAATATAAGAAACAGTGGAGACGATCATAGGTGAAGGGAGGGAAAACTGAATGGGAAGTCATCAGAGAGAGAGAGACAAACCATGAGAGACTATAAGCTCTAGGAAACAAACTGAGGGTTTCTGGAGGGGCAGTGGGTGGGGGGCTGAGGTAACTGGGTGATGGGCATTAAGGAGGGCATGTGATGCAATGAGCACTGGGTGTTATATGCAACTGATAAATTATTGAACACTGCATCTGAAACTAATGATGTACTATATGTTGGCTAATTGAATTTAAATTTTTTTTTAAAAGGAGGAAACCTTTAAAGGACACTGAGATTTGGCAGATGGTTTCTCTGGACTATACTGTCGCACGTCAAGTCCCCTGAAAACAAAGTCTATGTAGGAAGTTGATTAGAGAGTTCTCTCGAGATCAACCCCTGTGGAAAGAAAGGAGGGAAGCAGAGGTGGGCAGCAGTAGTTGGGCTCTGATGCAGGCTTGCCAAAGGCCTCAGTCAATGGCTTGCCAAAGGCCTCAGCTTCATGAGGAGCTTTGAAGCCAGGAGACCCCCTGCCAGTGTATCGAGTTGGGACAGAAAGACCTGGCCTGTGAAACTTCATGTCAGCCATTCAGTGGATGCCAGGGACATTTCCCAGAGATGTCTCTCCAGCCAGGGACAATTCTCAGAGAAATTTGACCAGCTGAGGGCAACATCCTTTCCAGCAGCTGGGGAAGTAAGTCCTCTGGGTAACACACAATCGTGCTGTCGACTACTAAACTGTGGCTATTATTATTAAACTATACCAAAGTATTTGGAAATCTTAGGATAACTCTGGAAATAATTAAAAGTAATATCTACATTTTATCCTTGACACTGAGGTTATGTATGGCGTTATCACAGAAACCTCATTTTACAAAGAAGGTAAAGCTAAGGGAAATTTTGTTATTTGAAAAAGTCTTCTTTTGCATGGAAAAGGGGAAAAGGCCCTATCTTTAGTTACATACTGGTTATCGTGTGTGTGTGTGTGTGTGTGTGTGTGTGTGTGTGTGTGTGTAAAAGATCCAGTCACTTTTAGTCTCAGGCACCATGTCAGGAGCTCAGTGCATTGAATCTGTGTGACTCTCTGTGAAGAAGGTACTGTTGTCCTGATTCTGCTGATAAAGACACGGAGTCACAGAGGTCAAGTGACTGGTCCAAGATTACACAGCTAATTAGTGGTATAGTCATGACTCTAAATCAAATCTGCCCAAATCAAAGCTCTTTTTCTTGGTCCTATGCTCCATAGTTAGTTCTAATCCTTGAACTTTTGCCAGAGATTTTCTGCTTCAGTAGATAATTTTCTACCCTCGTTTTATTGGTGTTTCCTTATCTAGATTTCTGGTTGCCCTAACCACAGAATTTGATACTTAAACTGAGTGTTTATCACATTTGACCCTTGCCACAACTTCTGTAGATAAAAGGCAAGTATGTTTATCCCCACTTATGAAGATGGTAGCGCCGATGGCAGTGGCCAGTCACCCTGTGAAAAGGGGCACTTCTAAAATGGCCTCTCCCACACTTAGTAGATGAGTTAGCAGGTAAGGGAAATTAGTGATGCAGACATGTAGGAGTCAGCGGCGAAGTTGGGTGTACTGATTCCAGAGCCCATGCTTGATTTCCCCCTCAGTGGGATTAGCACAGGAAAAACTGTGTGTGTGTGTGTGCTGTGTACAGAAACAAGCCAACCTTTAAATGACCCTACATTATAATCATTTCATTTATGGTGAAATTTTGGAATCACTGGAGTGGCCACTAGGAAAAATAGAAGTCTATACATTTGAAGTAGATGACTTTTGGAATGAATTAAAACCTCATTTAAATTAGAATAACTTCCTGTGGGCTTCTCATTTGATGAGAATGCCTAAACTGTGTTCTCTTACACCGTGGTCTGCATTCTGAGAGAATACAGTTGACTGCTCCCCACAGTTGCATCGGGTTACAAATGATGCAACACTCCTATTACTCTGTGACAGTCGACTTCCTCCGGTTGGTTTGACAGCACAATTGAAGTAGACAAGGTTCTCTTGTTCCTTTGCTTATTTTAATAGGGTCCTGCTCGTGTCAGATAATTCAAGAGGACTTTAAGACATTTCTCAGATTTTCATATCATTTTTCATCTTCTTTAATAAAAAAAAGGGAACGAGAGTCACTGTAGTCTCTTTTGTCACATATATTCTTTGAGGTAATGAAGTAAATGACAAATAATCTCAATGTGAAGTATTTTATATCTTTTCTCAGGCACCTCTTACTTTATTCATATGTCTTTGGTTTGAGCTCCGATCTTAATTTAATGGAGGATTTCAGGAACAGCTGGATGGAACAGATATTTTCCCATGATGGATGCAGTGTTCCATAACTCTGCCTTATAAATTATTAGAGATTTTAGTATTAAAAACAGGTGACAGTGTGTTTGCTTTTTGAAATGCAGAAAGGAGGTGTTTTTATATAAGCATACAGAGATTTGAATATATCATGAACACGTACACATGCGCATATGTGCGTTAACAACCTCGAGTCAGGCACTTAATACGCATTCTCAATTTATCTATATTCATCTAAACATCTTCAAACTGATTATTGCTACTAGCAGTCAAGACCAGCTAAGGATCTGTTATTCGTTTTTTACTCTTCTGGGTATGAAAATGGTCACAAAACTGTAGTAATACTGTTTCATATTTATACATGCATATCATGGGTTATGCTGACCCTGACAATTTATAAAGGTTTATGAATGAGAACCACATTAAAGATGTCTTTGAGTTCTCTTTTTTTGTTTCCTATGGTGAAGTCAGAAATGAAGTACTAATAAAATACCTGGAAATTCATATCTAATGTACCACGATTTAATAAAGACCTTTGGGTCACTATGTTATTTTAGATCCCTGTAGTGTTTGAATGAGGTTTTGTGTGTCATTCGAGTCTGTTGGCCCACATCTTCAAGGGAATGCTCATTTCCTAAAACCTCTTTATGGGCAAGCCTAAGAGTTGATAGCAGGACTCACACGCACCTCTGCTTCTTCTAGGGGCAAATACACTAAAATCATGTGAGTACAGAGTCAGGAGCATACTTGGAGACCCGCCGGGAGATTTGGGTATCATACAGCGGGGAGCGGTGGAAACTGGCAAGTTGAATGATGTAGATCTGGTTTGAAGGAGGCAGCTGGATTTGTGATCACTTGAGAAGGTAGTGCCAATTTCTCCACATCTGATTTTTAAGAGAAACAAAAATATGGATGCTTTTGTAAAATGCCTAATTTTTTGAAGAGCAAGTAGGCCCAATCAACCCATCACATGGGCTACATGTGGCCCAAAGGTCTCCGGTGT
This sequence comes from Ailurus styani, assembly GCA_002007465.1. Lineage (NCBI taxonomy): Eukaryota > Metazoa > Chordata > Mammalia > Carnivora > Ailuridae > Ailurus > Ailurus styani. The sequence goes on along the minus strand of LNAC01000238.1, from coordinate 1,436,112 downwards.
TCAGATACTCACATAAGTCATGGAGACTGAAGTCCTGAGTTGTCTTCCATTTTACATACTTGGGATGCCAATACAGTTTAAGTAGAAAAATAATAGAATCTTCAAAATAGAATCAAAACCAATTTGAAATAGGGTCAAGTTTTCTTCTTCAAGTGTTAAAAAGAAAAAAGAACTCTCCAGTTTTCTAGTTTAAGCCATGTATATGTACTCTTCAGCCAGATAAAGAAGGAAAGAGGGGAATCCTGGTTTATGTAGGATACTGTCTTTTATTATTGATTGGCCCAAAATTGGATACCAAATTTCCTCTTCCCCATTTATATCTCAGTATGAGATTTCCTGTCTTGATTCAAGCCTTTGTGGCCCGTTTTTATCTGATCATTTGTCTGTCTGATATCCTTGATATGTTTTTATAACATTTTTTACAGAAAACGTTAAGTACTACTTATGGAAAGCAACCCGGTCGGCTGTGAAGGGTCTCATGTGATTTCTCAAGTTGTTTCCGTGTTCGACCGATACTGGCTTCTTGAACAGAAGTCTGGGAACTAGCCCTGAATGTTAGACCCCTGAACATGGGTCTCTTTCCTTTCCAAGTCTGTCTTCAGTGGCAGAGGGAAAAGATGAATGGGGATGGAAAATATATGTGTGTCACTGAGCAGGAGGTTAATTATATTAATTTCAGACTCAACCCAGCTTGAAGACCATATAATAATCTATAAAAAATGGAATGCCAACAAGGAGCCAAAGTACGATTACCTTTTTCTTTCTGAGAGCACAATATGTTAGAGTCATCAGGAGCTCATAAATTGCCCTTACAAGCAGTTTAGAAAAGGACACTGTATGAAGCCTACCTAGAATTGGAAACTGGGGAGATTCTTTTCCCTCTTGCACCTGAGGTATTTTTTCCATGTGTTGAGTTTCATTTCGGCAGTTCAGTGGAGAACATGGGAATTCTGCTGGGCTTCTCCAGCATGTGATGGATGAGGAGGGGTCAAGATGCAATTGAGTTATTTTAAATACTGAAGAGCCAAATGTAAATAGTCCTCTGCAGTGCCATTTCCTCCTTGTATGTGTGAATACAGGGATCCATCATGTTTCCCCCTCATTTGCACTAAGTTACCTGGTGAGAATTACATGACAGATGAGAATGGGAACGAGTAGAAGGAGTGATGAAACATTCCGATTTCTTCCAACACCGACCTCTCCCTTCCCTCACTAGGGAACCTTTGGTTCTCTCCTTCCTCAGCAAGTACTAAGAATCACTGGGCAACAGACCAGTGAGGATGGTTGACGTCTCGAAGCAGAGGAATGGTTTTCAAAATCTTTACAGCACTCATGAAACTAACTCAGAATGTCAGTGATCTACCCTCAAAGTAGTCAACTTTGTCCATGGTGCATATTATCTTCAATATTGACTGTGTCCTGCAAACATAACTTCAATGACCCCCCCCCTTGTTAAAACATAAGAGCACTGAACATTTCATTATCTCAAAGAAGCGCATGATCCTGCAATGTCGTGGAAATCTTGAACTCAATTTTACTGCCTCATCACCTGTGTCTTGACAAATTTATTAGGCACTTGCTGATGGTGAGTAATACCTGTTTATTAAGCTGATTTTCAGGCTGCTTACAGGAGAGCTTCCATAAATTAGCTTTAGTACCTTCAAACTAAAGCTTAAAATGGAGATTAGGCATTCATAAATTAAATCAAGTGATCATGGCCTAAGACGGAGGAAAAATGTTTTTTAATGCATTTTTGGCCCGCCACCCCTCCCTTCCTTTCAACCCCAGGAGCCTGCTTTACCATAAGGAAGGACATATTTAAAGTTACAATCTCTAGTGCCAGAAATTTCTACTTTATGTCTTGGCTAACCAGTGAGGATAATCAGCACCTTGTCTCTCTTAAAACTGACAGGGTACATTTTTAAAGTGTTGAAAGAGAAGTATACAGAGTTCACAGGTTGAACAGTCTCAATTCCCCGGCCTCGGTGAAAATTTTGAAACTTCAGTTGTTTTCAGTTGTCAGGGTAATGCACCGTGGTCACCTAAATGAATCGGGCTACTTGGCACATTGGTATATTCTAGTTAATACAGAAAAATCAGAAGTGCGTACTCTGAAATCTAAAAATCGAGCTCATTCATAGCAGCGTTCATCTTGTTGGGTTTCATGGTACCTTTTCTAAAAGGAACAGTCCAGTTTCCCAGTTTGGTAAGCCTGTCAGCTATTTACTATGTTACAAAGGCAAACCATGTCAAGACTCAGATTCTATCTTTTGGAAATGAACCCCGTCTCGGGTTTTCAATGAACTCTGCTTGAACTCTGTACTCTCACAAGTGCAATGATCCTCCCAATTTACTTTGCACTTCTATGTGGAAAATGGTAGGATTGATTGCCTGTGCCTCTTGTCACTGAAATTTTACTGCCTTCAGGACCTCGTCAGAAGAGCAGTAGCAACCTTTGTCTCTTTGGGTCTGGTGGGAAACCATTGTCCTTGGGCAGGGTGCGCCGGCCCTACTATCTTGGAAGTGCCGGATGGGAAGAGATATATAGTGGTGTGGTGGGAGTAGCCAGCACTTCAATCAACAATACCCCATCCTGAATTTCCAGAGTCCTTTGTCTCTCATAAATTCACTTTTTTTTTTTTTTTTTTACTTGACATAGAGAGAGATCAGATCACAAGTAGGTAGAGAGGCAGGCAGAGAGAGGAGGAAGCAGGCTCCCCGCTGAGCAGGGAGCCCGATGCTGGGCTGGATCCCAGGACCCTGGGATCATGACCTGAGCCGAAGACAGAGGCTTTAACCTACTGAGCCACCCAGGCGCCCCATAAATTCACTTCTTGATTATGTCATAGCATCAAATGTTAAAAGAGTATAACATAAACTTGAAGACAGTTTCTCTAGCAAATTTAAAGAGAACACACTTTTTGTCTCCAAGCCACTGTTCTCTCTCTTGGGGAGTGGAACGAACTTCTATGGATGGAGATGGGGGGTGGGGTTGGATTTTAGCTGTGTGTGCCCACCAGCTCCAGGTTCTCACGCTGCCCTGGCTGGCAATGGTAAAGCCCCCAAAGTTAACATTTTTTGGTTTTTCCTTCCTTCGTCTTCTACTCTTCGGTGGTTGATCCACTCTTGTCTGGTTGCCCAAGTACTTACAACAGAGCTGGGTGGTTTGGGGGATGGAACCAGCCTGGCCCTGTTCCCTCCCAGTCGGACAACCTGCTCCCAGTGTGTAGGTCCTTATGTAGCGTCCACAGGGAGGACAGCCACAGGCTTCCAGGGCCTCCAGCAAGCCGAGCTCTGGCATCTCTTCACCAGGATTCACATCGTTGGACATGGATTTGGATGCTAAAGAAAAGGCAGGATCATTTCAATCCACTTGCAGCTGCCAGTTGTAATTGAAGCTTCCAGAGCACCCAGTGGAGTGCAAGTATTTGCAGATGGTGTCTCATTTATCCTCATGATAGTCCTCAGGGAAACTCGGATGGCCACTATCCCCAGTTTACGGGTGAGCCAACTAACTTGCCCCTAGTTAGAGTGGAGTCAGTGCTGGCCTCCGAGCCCAGGCACGTCGCGCCACCATGTGTCCTCCCAACTGTCTCCTTCACTCACCGATATGCAAATGCATTCTGCAATGTTAGCTCCCTCACTCTGTCCCTTGTTTTCATGGCAACAGGATGACAGCAGGCCTTGCTCTTTTTTCCAGTGGCAGAATGTTTGAGATACGTTGTTCTTAGAGATGGTTCATAAGCGAGTTTTGCAATGGATACGTGAAACTCTATCTCCGTATTTGCCTCGAGTAAGAAACAAAATAGAATCTCTTCTCTTCCTTCCTCTTATGCTTGTGATTACACTTGAACGGTAAGAGATGCCATGGCAGATGGCATCTGAAAATAGTGTTAGCAAATATGTTCAGGAGTTAAAATTATAGAAGTTGTTCATACCAAGCAGATTTGCCAGTGACACAATAAAAACTAAATTTTTAATGTAGAAGCCTAATTGGGCACTTAGCTCTCAAACTCAGTCAACCAAGTGTTAGTTTCTGCTCGCTTCTTAGTTGTAGAGGGTGAAGTATTTGCTTAGACACCACAATTCTTGCCAGACAAGTCATTTTCTCATGTTCCTCTTGATGTCTCCTCCCCTCTATCACTAGTGTAGGGACACAGTCTTCAAAATTCAATAATTTGAACTGGGGACTGTTAAAATTAGTGCAAAGTTCAGTTACAGGATATTTGAAGAAACAGAAGTTTGGCTTGTATATGGAAGCAGTTATTTTATCTGAAGTACTGACACGTTAGTAATGATACCTTGCTTTAATCAACCACTGAGACTGTTGTGTAAATAAGCTCTGTGTGGATATTCTGAATGGATGCTGTGCTGTTGTGTGTTTTCTCCTAGGTAGATAGCGAGCATTTCAGAGAGCCCAAGCATGCCTCATTCTCGATGATAAGATTTCTTTCCCAGCCTCAGTTCTCCTGACATTTTGGGCCAGGTCATTTGCCATTGTGGGACTGTCCTCCTGCATTGTAGAACATGGAACAGCATCTCTGGTCTCTGCCCACTGGATGCCAGTAGCACCTTCCTCCCAGCTGTGACAATCGGAAATGTGTAGACACTGCCTGGCATCCCGTAGGGACACAAATTGCTCCAGATTGAGAAGCATTGTTTTTTGGTTCTCCACAGGGGAAACCATGGTTAGGGATCAAAATACCCACTCTTTAGATGGCCAAGCTGAGGTGGAGACCGTGCCTAACCTCTAAGGCTGAGATAGATTTGTTTTGTCTTTTCAGACACCTCTGCCCAGCTGTCATCTTACCCATGAGCCTTCCATAACCACTCTGTTGAGAAGTAGCATGACTCTGATGACTGTCCCCATTCCCCTCACCCAGCTCTACTCATCCTCCTAGCCCCTCCTCAATCTCAAGTTATATATTTAACTCTGAGTTACTTTTCCTCCCATCACAATGTAAGCTACACGAGAGCAGGAAATGTGTGTTATAGTCAGGACTATAACCCCAGAGCACAGCTCAATGCCTGGCAACTTCTTTGCAGTCTGACTAATTATTGGTTAAATGAGTCAATTATTTAGAGACACTTGCTGCAAAAATGTGAAGAGTCATGGTATTAAAGATCACAAATACAGCTTAAAAGAAATTGTTGAGAGAATTTTTAATGAGGAAGCATGGCTTCACATATGACAATTCTACCTAATGGTTTGGTAATTAATTATTCCATAATTGAGACTTGAGTTTTTCCTTCACTTGATGTAATTAGTTTTACTAGAGTCTATTTTTCACGTCAAGAAAACAATGGCTTTGGACAAGAGAAAGCTTTGAGCTGTAAGGGAGTAAGAGAAAGCCTAGATGATGCATGAAGTGGGAAAGATCCTGAGAAAACACCAACATTTTTTATACAAGCAATCTTTGAAAATGTATCAGTAAGGAAAAGACAGTTAGGTGGTTTCACTGGAAGGAGTAAAAAGACAAATAGAAAATTCCTTTGACCACTCATTTTGTCGTCGCTGAACTTAGTAACCGAAGTTTGGAATCGAAAGCAAATAATTTCTCCACTGAAAGTTTAAAATTTTCATTCCATATTTTCAAAACTTTTCTTATTTCATACTTTTTTCAGTTCCCTAAGTGTAACCAACTGCAACTATTTTTAAGTACCCTTACACTCAGCCTTTTGAATTAAAATAGCTGCCTTTATGAGGAAATCTGCATTTCATCATAAAGATGGAACACAAAATCCTGGGCTTAGTTATAAGGCCCCCAAAATGAATGGGTGAAAATGCTGTAAGGTTAGCAAAGAGTAAAGATAGATGTTCGACCAAATGTGTTCACATCTTGAAAATTATGGATATGTGTCCTGGCAAGGTGAAGAATGCAGCCCCTTCAGGCTGTGCCCTGAGCACCACTAAAATTTTATATAACAAGAATGACCCACCGCCCGCCCTGTCCTTGGCAGAGGCCAGAATTCACCAGTATTTTCTACAGAGGGGCCGTGATAATTTATCTTTCTGAAAGTGTTAATATCAGATTCCTTGCTGTTTTGTTTTTTGTTTGTTTTAGATCTTTAAAATTTATTTATTTGACAGAGAGAGAGGGGTCACAAGTAGGCAGAGAGGCAGGCAGAGAGAGAGGAGGAAGCAGGCTCCCTGCTAAGCAGAGAGCCCAATACGGGGCTCGATCCCAGGACACTGAGATCATGACCTGAGCTGAAGGCAGAGGCTTTAACCCACTGAACCACCCAGGCACCCCAGATTCATTGCTGTTGATCAGAGTGCCCTCAGGGGTTTTGTAATTATGCCTCTTTAGTTCTTCCAAAGAACCTAATATTTCTCACTTTCAAACAAAGGATGATAGCATAACTAAGAGTGCTAGATTTGTTTTGTTTTTGTCCTTTCTCAATATCTGCTTCCTGAGATATAAGTCAAGTCCGGAAGAGTCCAGGAGGACAGCCCTAGGGCTGCGGGTTAGGCACCTCTTGGTTGCCTCTTCCTTTATTTGCTGAGGCTTGGAGAGGAGTTAACCACCCAGCCTCACACAATGTGTTACTGTAGATCCTTCACACCTGACCTCTCATGATCTCTGTCCAGTGTTATTCCCAACCTCCACTTTCAGTATCACGTGACCCTTACTTATCCCTTGTGGATTATAACTTTGGTCAACTCCTGCAGTCAGAATTTTTGGTAGAGTTTTGTAATGATAGTAAGATGAGTGGAGGTGATGGGGAGCAAAGAGACAAGAGAGAGCTGCCATTCCCTTAAATTCTATCTGATAGCAGAACATTTTAGAAGTATGTGTGCTCAACAGACATGCTAAGTTTCTGCTCAGTGTAAGATATCATCATGGGTGATATGGGAGATACAGAAATGGATATGATCTGGTGCTGCCCTCCAGGGAAGCATGCCTCCTAATGATTTTCTTCCTGGAGTCCATCCAGGGCAGCCCATAGCCACAGATTGTTCTGGAAGTGCTAGAGATTCAAGAAAATCATACTTCTGTGACTTTTGGAGAGCCAACAGAATTACATTGTATGGTTTGGCTAGTAGCATTTTTGTAGGTCTTTAGAATTCAGCCCCTCAGACTTTAAAAAAAAAACAACAACTCAAAAATGCATTTCATTTAGCCCATGGTTGGGTCTGTGTGGCTTTTTATTTTATAAGTACATTAACATCACTAAATGAAGTTAAAAGTAGGATTCCAGTGTTAGAGATGGAGGAATATAGAGCTTGTCTCAAATAGCTGATGATTTTTCCACAACTGAAAGGAAACTTCCTCTTTTCTCTCTGTTCAAGTAGAAGGCAGTGCAACTATATCCTGTTTCCTATAAAGCATAGATTCATGGACTAATACAGTTTAAGAGCTGTAAAATTATTAGAGATGACCTAGACATAGGACTCTCACACTCTTTCCTAATAACTTATTGGAATTTGGGTAAATGAAAGTAGGGTGGATGTGATCTATTTGCAGTCCTTCCAACATGTCCAGTCTATGGTAGTATAGAGCCAAGAAATCCGTTTTAAAACCTTTTCTTAGCCACACAACAAGTAATCATTTTATTGACTATTGAGGTATTTGAACTGTGGGATTGTAAGCGAAACTAATGATACAGATATAATTATGGATATAATGAAAGCACTTGTCAATGGGTTGCGTAGGTTTTCTTTTTAATCACATTAACTGTATTACCAAATAATTAGAACAGAGTTTGAGGCAAGCTTTCCAGGAATGATTCCCAGATGTGAGCGAGCTCATTTTTATCATTAGATTGGAGATAACGTTTTAATGCAGCTAGAGGAAAAGAAAAAAGTACTCCAGTAGAACCTTCAAGAAGCCGGGTGTTCTTTAACTTTCTTCATTTCACCCACAAATTATTTGAAAGGATAGACTATGAATTCTTTGTCATCCATAATATATTACAGCTTTCTGGAAGGGCTGTGTGAGAAATGCTTTTTAAAGCTTGCTGGGATAAAGTGGCAATCATAGCATCTTGACCGCAAAGAACATCTGTTTACCAGCTCTGCTTTCTTTCCTGGTTGTAGGAGTGCTTGAGGGAATGATTGCTTTTTTGTGTCTTGACAGGCTTCTGTGCTCAAGGCCAGACTGTGAAGATAACAGTAATGTGTGTGTGTGTGTGTGTGTGTGTGTGTGTGTGCACGTGCGCGTGTGCATGCAGACCATGCTGGTATCAGAAGTATGACCACAAGAATACGGTCCACTTTAACAGATAATTGGGAAGTCCTTGGTACTTTCACGTATGTGTAGAGATACCCTCAGTTTGGAAAAATAATTAATATTAATTTTCCTTTGTCTCCCTTCTAACTACATTCTCAATTTCTAGACATGCATTACATTTTTAACTAAAACAATGCATTCACAGTGGCACCTTGGAATAATAAGCACCATGTTCAGGCAGTTCTGTTTGTAGAATATTCTATTTGTAGAATATTGTGAAAGGAAGAAGTATCTTAGGCTTTTTTGGCCTGGAATCGAACTGTGAAGTCCTTTAAAGGAGGGAAAAGTTGAATTTAGGAAACATTCATGCTAGTTTTCTCCCTGATACCACTTATATTCAAAAAATACAAAATAAAAGCGTTTCTCTTCCTATTTCTTTTTTTCCCAGCCTTTGAATATTCAGTACTACCAAGCATATAATGAGCAAAGCAAATTATAGCTAATTTATTTTTACCTCTTAAAAGTAGTTTTCCATATGTGAAGTACTGAAATATTAATCATTGATTATATGGACATTTTGTTAAGTTTTTGGGACTCCCTCCCTTATATCAAATTCCAAGGGACAAATTTCTGTCATTCAAAATATTTTAACAGTTGGGATATAATTGAAAAATTTTAGATTTCCGTGTATTTCATATGTTGCATAAAGAAATGTGAAATATGGAAACCACTATTTGCAAAGTTTATTCATTCATATTAAAATATCTTCATTCATTAAAGGAAAAAAAGATATATAAACCTGGCTTTCACTTTCTGGGACATTAGTCTAGGGAATTATGGTTGTTCATTACCTTGATGTTCTTGAATAAGTGGTATGGTAAGCCCTCAGCATCTCTGCTCTCAAGTACAGTTACAAGGTGAGCTGTGTTAAGAGAAAAATGTTCACCAAAGAAACAACTAATTATAAAAATAGCCTTCAAGAACCAGGTCAACTTAATGTGTCTTTTCATCAGTTTAGGGCTGATTATAAGATACTTACAACAATTAAATGTTAAAAATGCAGTGCCCATACAGTCCATATAACAAAGCACATTGATGGCAAATTTATTTGTTTTTTGTAATGATTTCATTTTTTTAAGTAATGTCTACACCCAATGTGGGGCTCAAATTTACAACCCTGAGATCAAGAGTCACATGCTCTACCGACCGAGTCATCAAGGTGCCCCCTCTACATATTCTTTAATTCAAAGAAATTGATGTTGGAAAACAGCATGAGGATATCAATGGACATAAATCCATTGGTAGGTGAGGACCCATCAGAGTTATACCAATGGACAGTTGAAAACGAGAGAACTGAAATGGTTGAGGACATAAAGTTAGATGTTTCATATGAGAATTATTTCAGAATCAAGGGATGAGAGGAACTTGGGAAAATCAATGATGGTTTTGAAAATTCTTTGCATGCAGTTCTAGTTTAGGCAGAACTATTGTATAATTTTGTCAGAAAAGAAAAATTTTAGGGGCACCTGGGTGACTCATTTGTTTGGGCATCTAATTCTTGATCTCAGTTTAGGTCTTAATCTTAAGGCCATAGGTTCAAGCCCCGTGTTGGGCTCCATGCTCTTTTTTTCTTAAAAGAAGAATTTGTCCTGAAAGATCAACCCTTGATTCAGTCTTAACTCCAGTTCATAGCCACAATAACAGACTAAACTTTATTCCTTATGACATAATTTTAATGAATTTATTTAAGATAATAACCCAGCATGATTTTTTTCACTATTTCTCTGAAAAAGTGCATTGGCCTTTTCCCGTTACCAATTTTTCTCTAATAATGAATACCTCCCACATAAAGCCACCGCTCTGAGTTATCCATCACCAGTAATTATGAATAGAATGTGCCTTAGCTGACCCCTGCCTTTAAAACCCTAATTATTTCTTTGTCTCTTCTCAGAATATTAATTTAGCACAGTGGTTCTCAACTCTGGTCACACTTTAAAAATACTTGAGGAGTCTTTTAAAATCCTGATGGCCTGGCTGCACTCCCAGAACATTTAAATCCGAACCGCTGTTGGGGGACGGTGCTTGAGGTGAACTCTTTTGAAAACTTCCCAGGAGATGCCAGTGAGTACCACCGAGAGGACGACAGTGGGGTATTAAAACTTCCAACAATTAGCTTTACAACCAAAGAAAAGGTATGATAAGGTTTTCCCCCCTTCATACCTTTTTTAATACATTGAAACCTTTTAGGTTTCCCCTACAATACCAAGTCAAATTTGAAAAAGTAGTGAGAGCTTATTAGGTCTTTTTTGACCAGAAAGAAAATTATTCTTAAGCAAGGGAAATCATTTATGTATTTTGAAAGCTATTTCTTTAGTCCGTGTTTGCTCTCTCTGGAGAAGGCATCACATTCACACTTGTGTTTCTGAGAGATTGAGGAACCTTCAGGAAGGACCTCTGCAGACTCCTCATGCCTCCCCCTTTCTCATCCGCTTTCCTCTGCCATCTCGTCCTGCAACCTCCTCTAGCCACCCCAGTGTACCCTCTGTTTCCTATACCTGTGATGCTTCATCCTGCCATAGTGCTTTTGACGGAACTCTTCTCTGCCCGCGGCTGTCTTGCTCACCTGCCTGTCCCAGCCAGCCTGTACAACACCTCCCAACTTCCAAATCCCTTCCCACCCCCATCAGCCAAATGTTCTCTCCAAAGATCAACTGCATTGTGTTCTTCCTGACACAGATTTTCCAACTTGCTCATACTAGTGAGACGGTAAGTTCCTCATTAAGAAATGACAGAGAGAGACGTAATGGGGGTGAGGGGCTCTCAAAGTTGCGTTCACCTAAAATAGAAGATTACTCTGTGTCAACATGCATTTTCTTGGTCATGTTCTATATCTGCATTTAGAGCAAGTTAAGAATGGCAGTGCCTGGAGGCACCTGGGTGGCTCAGTTGGTTAAGAGTCTGCCTTTGGCTCAGGTCATGATCCCAGGGTTCTGGGATCGAACCCCGCATCGAGCTCCCTGCTCAGTGGAGAACCAGCTTCTCCCTCTCCCTCTGCTGCTCCCTCTGCTTGTTCTTCCTCTCTCTCTCTCTCTCTTTCTGCCAGATAAATAGATAAAATATTTAAAAAAATAATAAAAAAGATTGGCAGTGCCTGAATCCAGGGGTCTATCCAAGCTGAAAGACTTGTAAATACATAAATAAGTTGGCTGATTTATATGTTTTAAAAGAAAGAGATATCAGAGGTAGTTGTGTAAGTTCCCTTTGAATATGGAAAATAATTTCTTTCTTAATTCAGTTCCAACTAACAGATTTTTTTTAAAAATTGGGATGGCATAATTTTTTCATACTATTATTTTACTTCAGTGTACACTAAGTGGGTCTGATAGTTTAGATTCATGCATTCCCTTCCTGCCCAAAGAATAATGCCTAAAAAGGGTTTGTAAGGTTTAGAGTTTAGCTTGAATCATTGTTGATGGTTAGGAAGGTCTTATAAGTCATCTTTCTGTATTTTAGCTCAGATTCTGACTCACAGCTCATCATTGACCAATCTTAATTGCACAAGTCTTGGGCAACAAAACGTTGCCCAGGTTATTTTAGGTTTTTTGTGTTTATGTGTGCCACAAAGCCTGGAGGTCACATAATATGTACGATGAAGTTAGAAGATAGGTTTCCAGACCACTCTGTGACAAAAAGGTGGACCCCAGATGGGAATGTGGAATGAAGGGGAAAGGTATGGGCTGAACTCTCCCACAGTGAAGTAGGGATAATACATTGGTGGTACCAAAGGATTTCTTGAGGCTTAACAGAAGCCAGGACACCAGAGATCGTGAATAGCTGAGACATTCAGTATTTGTTCTTGCTTATAGTGTTGAGTGCTGTTTACTTTCTTTAATCCTAAAGAGCCTTGTTAGACACATTAACTATGGGTCTGGTGTGTCACTTATAGTAACCCAGATCTTATTTTACTCTCTCTGTGCTATAGCTCCAATATTTTTCATTTGACTCAGCATATTCACTTTTGTGTTTTCTTGCATATAAACTGTTACCCTTTTGCAAGTTTTGTTACCCTGCCTAAATTCTGTTTCGTGGTATCTTCTCTACTCACTTTGTATCTTCTTTTCCCCCACTAATAGATGTGCTTTTTGATTCCAGAGGTTAATTAAGAATGTGAACCCGTGAAAGACATACTATTTCTTCTGTAGTGTTTTTGCACTTAGCGTAACCGGTAAGCAGCTTTTTATGTTTCACATTTAATGTCATGAGGACCCAGACTGGCCTGAACAAAGGGCACTGATGAGCAGTATGCAACATCTTCCGTCTGTGTTTGGATGTAGCTGTAACTGGGATGTTTGTACTGACTGCATCGGGAAAGGCTGGCTGCTTAGCAAACTTGGCCAACCCTAGCTCGAACCAGAAGAGTTTGTATACAGTATGTTGGCTGTGTACCAGGAGACCAGATGATTGCCTTGCTCAGAAAGAAGGGTCTGTCAGTGGGGATGACCTCTTGTTTCCCAAAAAGCAAAATGCTGTGATCTCACCCAGTGATACCCTCTCGGAGGCAGGCCATGTCTGATTCATCTAATGGTTGTGTTGGAAGCAAAAAGGCTTATGAATGATTGGCAAAGTGCAATTTTCAAAATCTTGGATGCTCATTGTTTGTTAATGATGTTTTCAGAAACATATTAAATTGGTACATCTTGTATTTTCTGTGAAATTCCCTTGTTATCTTGTCTCTGCTCCTCTTATCAGATTTCACCCAAACCCTCCCAGAAAAATGAGTCCTTGTGTATCACTTCTACCTTGTCATCAAAGATGACACCACTGCTTGTATGAAAATCTCAAAGGTCTTTACACATTTTCTGGGGTTTTTTAAAAAACTGTATGTTTTTATTAAGCCTTCTTTTAAAAAATATCCAAGATTTAATAGTTTCTTTTAAAATATTAGAGTTTCTCTTGGGCTCTCTTTAATAAGGTTAAAATCTACTTTTTTGGCTAAGCTGTCTTCTCTGATTACTTCTCTGATTTTCTACTTCTCTTCCTGAAGGACAAATTGCAAATATGGGATTCCAACAGTTTTTTGATTTGCAAGAGCCTCTTGTACAATAAAGTGTAGAAACCTTTCTTCATGATTCTCTATGGAGGTGGAAAAATAGTTCCTCACCACAAAAAGAGGTTTTTGGGGCATCTGGGTGGCTCAGTGGGTTAAAGCTTTTGCCTTTGGCCTAGGTCATGGTCTCAGGGTCCTGGGATCGAGCCCTGCATGGGGCTCTCTGCTCAGTGGGGAGCCTGCTTCCCCCTCTCCCTCTGCCTACTTCTCTGCCTACTTGTGATCTCACTCTCTCTGTCAAATAAATAAAATCTTTAAAAAAAAAAGAGGTTTTTGGGGGTTTTTTAAAAAATATTTTCAACCCCTTTAAAATTTCAGATAGCTTTTTAAAATTTAGTTGTTTGACATTGCTATATTGCATATTAATATAAACACTATGCCCTATTATTTTGAGATAAGATTTGACCTCATAGAATCCTATTCTAACGAAAGACAAAAGTTGGAAAGTAAATATTATTTACCCTGGTTTATAATATTCAAGTCTGAAAACAAAGATTCGGAGATTCATTTAAACTTTAGATAAGTTTTCTCAATTCTGATGTCTTGTTTCCTGGGTTTACTAATTAATACTCTCATTTACAAAATCAAAGATTATTCTTTATTTTCTTCGTGATTTTCCTACATATCAAAATTTTTTTTTCTCTAAGAAGTGCTTTATTTTGACCTTACTATATCTAGTCATTTAAGGAAAATAAAAGACAAATTTCTCACTTTTGAAAGAGCGAAGTTTCTTTTTAATTTTATTTATCAGATAGTTTGATTACTTTTAAATGTTTCTGGTTCCTTAGATTAAGGAACCAGGTATTACTGGAAAGCCACCCCTGTTCCTATCTTAATGAAAGGTGTGCATTTCCTTTGAGAACTTTTTGAATTTTGCCTTCCCCAGTTCAGATATTAAATACAGAAAAGTAATTAAATTGCCAGGATGTTTTTTACACCTAAAACCACTTCGGAGATTTCATAGTCATGGGAACTATCACAAGATATGTACTTTCATCTTATAAAAGGAAGTACTGGAAATAAGGAGTTTTGTTTGAAATGTCACTATTGTAAAAGTTCGTGGGAAGAGCTGTGTAGCAAGAATAGCCTCTCAGCCTTCCCTATGTTATAACTGCATAGATAAATTGTTTTTAATATAAATATTTCTGAATTTTATGCTTTCATGGAAAGTCCCTGGATATTTGTCAATTCCCCACTTTCCGTATTTTTAATAGACATTATTTTTTTAAATAGTTATAGACAGCAAAATCTAGAAGAAGGTACAGAGATTTCCCAAATACTTGTTGCCCCCAACATGCATGGACTCCCCCATTATCAACATCCCACACTGGAGTGGTATGTTTGGTACAATTGGTGACCCTATATTTGCATATCATTCATACCCGAGCCCTTAGGTTATGTTAAGCCTCGCTCTTGGTATTGTACAGCTCATGGATTTTGACAAGTATATAATGATATATATCCACATTTACAGTATCGTACAGACTAGTTTCCCTGCCCTATAAATTCTGTGTTCTGCCTCTTCCTTCCTCCACATAGCTTTCTCTTGCCTACTCGGAACCTTGTGAAAAAAAAAAAATCAAGCTTTTTAGTCCTCAAAGTGAGAAAACAAGAAGAAAAATCACCATGGGTAGATGACAGAACATAAGACAACTTTGGGTTCCTTGAAAAGAGGGTTTTAGTCCATCCTTCCAACAGGTATTTCCTTCTGTTATCTTCGTGCAAATGAGTTACAGGCTCCTCAAAATCACCCTGCTTTACGAATAAATTACATGGTTAACTATAGCTGATAAGCCGTGGCTGTAACAAAGAATCGGTCAGAACCGTAGACTGTCGGGATCTTTACGGAGCGCAGTTCTGAATCATCACCGATCCAGTTACTCATTCCTGGTGGATACAGAAGCCCATCTCCAGGGGCGGCCCTTTAATACATGGCAACAAAGATTCATCGCCTTGGGCGCCTGGGTGGCTCAGTGGATTAAAGCCTGTGCCTTCAGCTCAGGTCATGATCTCAGGGTCCTGGGATCGAGTCCCCCATTGGGCTCTCTGCTCAGCAAGGAGCCTGCTTCCTCCTCTCTCTCTCTGCCTGCCTCTCTGCCTACTTGTGATCTCCCTCTCTCTCTCTGTCAAATAAATAAAAAAATAAAATCTTTAAAAAAAAAAAATTCATCGCCTCGGCTCTGCTTGTGGCTCTTTTTATTACTGTTGTATTGCCCTAGATGTTTTCAGAAGTTATTTTTCTTGTATGTTGGGTTAGTAATTAGCATCAGTGGAATTTTAGAGCTAGGAAGGAATGAACAGTTACATACAACAGTGTGGATGAGTTTTCCAAGCATTATGTTGAGCAAAAGAAGCCAGAATACTGTGTGATTCCATTTATGTAAAGTTAACAAGGCCACCCACCTGATTGTGTGGGAAATCGGGAGAGCAGTTACCTAGGGTTGGGGAGGGAGCAATGACTAAAATAGGACAAGGAGAGAGCTTCAGACTACGAAGATTCATTAACCTTACAATTAGAATTTGTGTACTGTACAACCAAAAGCTTAAAATAATCCTAACAATTATGAGATATAATCTGGCGGGGGTGGGGTAGGGTAGAGATGGCTGCTGTAGTTAAAGCAGGAACAGTCCGGGGGACTCAAATGGTGGTCACGTGAGGGTGAGCCAGGGTGAAAACCACTGGTGTAACCTACCCACCCCATTGTAGAACTGAGGGAAGAAGGGTTCCCCAGAGACCTTAGGTCGACCAGATTATACAGCTACTTGCTGAGAATATTTATTTATTTATTTATTTATTTATTTATTTATTTATTTATTTATTTAATTTACTTGACAGAGGGAGAGAGATCACAAGTAGGCAGAGAGGCAGGCAGAGAGAGAGGGGGAAGCAGGCTCCCCGCTGAGCAGGGAGCCCGAAGCGGGGCTCCATCCCAGGACCCTGAGATCATGACCTGAGCCCTTAGCCGAAGGCAGAGGCTTTAACCCACTGAGCCACCCAGGTGGCCGCTGAGAACATTTATTAACTCGTTCAGTACATATACAGAACAGGGACCATGCTCCAGGTGGAGGCTGAGATGCTAGGATATAGTTGGGAACCAGACTGACCCAGGCAGTCCCTGCCCTCCCAGAGTTTAGAATTCAGGGTTTCCAGCTGACCCCGTGGCCTGACCTGGCCCACCCAAGTAGACGTCTGAGTTTGCACTTCCTTGACTCTCATTAATATCCTACTTCAGAAAACGGGACGTTTCCTTTTCGTAAGGCTCAGACTAGAATTTCTTTCCCACTTCTACTTGCCGTCTGTTTCGTGGTGCTTGAGGAGGAATGTTTTGAGAATTCAAGAGTCGTCGACTCTTCTTTACTGGAGACACTGGTCTTCCACAGCGGCTGTGCTGAGAGCAGAGAGTACTCTCGCCAGGGCTCTGGGCTGGCCCACTGGAGTCGCCATTATTTCTGGGTGGGTCAACTCCCTCACATCACTTGGCTCCCAGGCTTGTCATTTGAGTAGGCTCTCATCTGCATGTCAATGAAGCTTAAAGCCCCGTGGAAAGAATTAACTGGTCTGGGATGTTGATGCAACTTTTCAGCAAAGGCAATTGAAAGGAAAGGCTCCCCTGACTGAGCTGATTGTCTTGGAGCAGATGCACAGTGAAGTAATCATGTTAATATTATGTGACTCGGGTTAGATGATATTTCCAATGATCAGCCTAGTAGGAGTTTAAACATGAGCAAAAACACAAACTAATCAAAAACAGTAAATGAAACATCCCTTTAAAGTAGATCGACTGGTCTTTTATTTATTTTTATACTTTTTTGATTCAGATTAAAGCCTAGGACAAATTCAGATTTCCTTCAGTTTATGAGCCATGTTTTCTATTGAGGCTTAAACCAACAATATTAATTTCCAGTTGTATTTCTTTTCCTTTAGGACTAATTAAAGAAAACATGTTTGTTTTTCTAGGCATCACTCCCAAATCTTCAAGTGCCAGGATATAAATTCTGGTTTTATGTTCCAAAAGAATGTTTAGGTTTTGAGATCATACAATCTTTCGTAGAATAAAAGTTTGTGGTGTGAGGGGGTGCATATGTTCTTTGTTCACAAGTTTCGCCTCATACCATAGACATTTCTAGAAAGGTAAGCAAATTCCAGGCAAAGACTATCCTGTTAATTCGCCACGGGTTATTAAAATAAACACACAACAAATTCAATTTAGATTTAAAACTATGTTTCAGAGGCCACACATTTAATAGGAAAGATGTCCATATTTGCTTGTGTTAATGTCCTTCATGTAGAAGATGACTTCCTCCAAAAATTCTTGAGAGAGTTTGATTTTCAAACTGATTCATGCAAGACGGTAATAGACGATCTTTCACGGTCTTCCTTCTGAGAAAAGTTGAAGCAAGTCTGTGCCGATAATGGTATACAGCGAAGCCCCTTTCTCTGAAGTGATTAGGTTATACATCCAGTGCACGAGGCCAAAATTATGTCTAGTGAAAATGACCCTTGAATGCCCGTTAAATTGTCCATGAAATCCACCTTCCCATTAGCCCGGCGCTTTGTTTGCGCGTCCAATGAGGTACAACCACACTCTAGGAAAAAGTTACCCTAGAAAGACACCCGGCATGGTAAGATTCCCCACACCATGAAATGCATGGGAACCAAGTCAGTGGGTGGGACAGCTCATTTCCTGTCTTGACTCTCGTTCATTATCAGGCCGAGACTCACGGAAGGGAACAGAGAGTGGAATTTCCTACACTAGGTCAGTTGCTTTGCTTTCTTCCCCCATTTCTCTGTGGAGTGGAATTTAAGCTAAATGCCTCCATGTGATGACTGTGAAGTCCCTAAGGGGCTTTTCTGTGCATAACACACCGATGGCCACATCTCTCATCAACACCTGAAAAGAACCCACGGGATGAGAGATTTCAGTGGCCCAGACCCCAGCTCTGCTACTAGATAGTATTTGATTATGGTTTCGGATAACTGCTTTTGAAGGTAGGTGGCATATATGCACATTTGAATATATAGAGATTATAATTGATATTATGCCAAAGTGTATTTTGGCAACAGTAGAACGTTGTACAAGTTGGCTTCCTTTTTAAAAGGTCATTACACAGTTTATACACCTAACATTAAAAGTTCTTTTTGATCAGACTGAAGTAATTGGACATATTTTACCTAAAATATTATTCATATACACAGACACACACCCAGGCTCTCTCACATTACCAACAAGGGCTTTTGTAGTTTGAGTAGATCTTGGAAGATCCAAGAATTTTCTCTGCTCTTCGGGGTTCAAAGGTCAGTCCCTCCTCAGAGTTTGGTGGTGTTGGGATAAGCTTTACAGCTAACTTGGGAATCCTCCTCCTCCATCTTCCTTTTCTTCCTCACATCCACATATCCCGTGGCTATATACTTCATCTTCTACATGAAGGACATTAACACAAACAAGAGTGTATAGACACATGTGTCCGTCACCAAGCCAAGGCCTGTTGGCTCCACCCTCACCATGCAGTCTGGGTCTGGCCCTGACGTGGCACCCGACGAGCCACAGGAGCATGGGACCCAACTACTGGGCTCCTGCTTAACCGACCACTGTGTCCTCCCTTCCACTCTGGCAGTCTGGTCCCCAGCGAGCCACATGTCTGATCTTTCTGAACATAAATCGGCTCATGGTACTCTCCCACTTGAACCCCATCCCTGGCTTCCCTCCCCATCAGAGGAAATTCCAGACCCTTTGTGGGGGCTGGGCGGCCCTGTGTGGTCACACCTCTGCCTGCCTCTCCGACTCCTCCCCTCAGACTCCCTCCCCCATCCTCCATGCTGGCCCTCTTGCTGTATCTCCTTGAAGGTCACTGTCAGCTCAGGCTCTTTGCCCTTCCTGTCCCTCTTTTTATAATCCTCTTCCCCCACATTTTGTGTGGCTTGATGCCCTTTGTCATGCAGAAAAAGGCCTTTCTCCACCCAACAGAATTAAGAGAGCCCAGCCTTCCCACAGTCACCCTCAGCCTGCTGTTTTATTTTTTTTGTATTGCCCTCATCCAAACCTGAAAATATTTTATGTCTGCTTATGTACTTGTTTATTGTCTGATTAATCCATAGGGTATAGCCACCAGCCACATGTGGCCATTTAAGTTTAAATGAAAGAAATGGAAATTAAATCAAAGTGAAAATTAAGTTTCTCAGTTGCACTAGCCTCCTGACCTCCTGACCTCCTGACGCAGGTTCCGTAGCTACCCTATCAGAAAATGCAGATAAAGAACATTCCCATCATTACAGAAAGTTCTACTGGGTGACATTGCATTGAAATACCAGTTCCCTGAGGGCACCAAGCCTAGCTGGCGGCTTCTGCTGAATGCCCAATGGCTGTGTGGCATCCTGGGTGCTCAGTGGGGAAAACCTTATATTTTTCAGGGAGAGAGATCTTCATGTCTCCAATCCTTCCATACCCCTAAATCAGCTTAAATTTCAGTATTCAAATGTGTTTCTTAAGGGAGAACATTTAACAACTTATGGACTTCCTTTTAATACCCTCTGTTGATGATGGTTCACCCAGTCCATAGAGCCTCACTTCGAGGACTCCAACCTACAAATGAAGACGTGGCTTTCAGGAGAAAAGCATATTTTTCCTCGTGTCTTTTCAGCACAATAAACCATTTTCCTCTCTTTATCTCCAGGATGTATGCACAATTTTTTTTCCTCTTACTAGGGTTCCAGTTCCCAAAGTTAGATATCTGAGATGTGTGTACCTGTAGGTTTTTTGTGTAATTTTTTGAAATTTACCTTTTCGAAACCGTCTTGACAGGGTATGGATTTGCCACCGTCTGTGTCATGCCAGACTGGGGAGTCTAAGTAGTGTAGCTGAGCGCTGATTAAGACCAGCACCTTCCCTCTGACTTGCTTCAGAGCTAAGACCCCTATAAATTGTTGCTGTGAACTTTTGAACTCGGAGAAACTTCTGAATATATGTAAGAAGAAGTAAGATAATCCAGGGCTAAAAATTTGTGTCTTCCTCGTAACAAATCACATCTAGGAAAAAAATGTTTGATTCTTGACTTTTTAAGATTTTCTTATAATTTAATGTTTTAAAACTTATCCAAAACCCTTAAATATACTTCATAGAAGGTTATTTAAATTATCTTAATATACAATTGTCTAGATAGGAAATCGTTCCATGTAGTAGGAATGAAAATTACTTTCAAATAAGGATGGGTTCAGAAACAATTTTTGTCCTTTTTACATTAAGACAGAGAATTTATTTAAGAGCACAATTTAGTAAATGATGTTCTGAAGCCTAGATAACCAGAAATTTATTAGACTTGAACTGTCACAATAACGTCAGAACTTTTAAATTTTTGAGCAAGATTCATGTCGAAGTTTCCATTGCCCTGAGTAACAACATGAGATGTTGAGATCTTGAATAAAATAAAAACACTTTGCAGATCTACTGTACCTTTATTTCTCCAGAAAACCTAATGAATTAGTGAATACTTTTATTTGATAAGATCTTACAAGAGAAATAGAATAGCTATTGGTGGAAAGTTGTCTTATTTTTATTTTTATTGGACAAGGTAAAACATAAAATGCCTTTAAAAGCTGAGGTCTAGGGCGCCTGGGTGGCTCAGTGGGTTAAAGCCTCTGCTTTCGGCTCAGGTCATGATCTCAGGATCCTGGGATCGAGGCCCGCATCGGGCTCCCTGCTCAGTGGGGAGCCTGCTTCCCCCTCTCTCTCTCTCTACCTGCCTCTCTGCCTCCTTGTGATCTCTCTCCCTCTGTGAAATAAATAAATAAAATCTTTAAAAAAAAAAAAAAGCTGAGGTCTAACCAGCCTGAATCTGTAGGCTTAGAGACANTTGTGATCTCTCTCCCTCTGTGAAATAAATAAATAAAATCTTTAAAAAAAAAAAAAGCTGAGGTCTAACCAGCCTGAATCTGTAGGCTTAGAGACGAAGATCTGGTCTCTGACATGTGTTACTGGCCACAAAGGCTATTCCCTTCAGCTTCTCAAGAAGAGGGGCATGTCACGCTGCACTAAGTATGGAACATGCTATGGCTTAAAGAGCCTATCGAATTCTGAGAACCTCTTTATGCAGACAGGGTTGACTATTTGCACTTGTGATGGGGCTCTTTCATGCCAAAGTGGGAAAACATTGTTCCAAGGAGCACCTGTAACCACTTTCTCAAAGTTCTTTTTGGATTTTAACATGTTGATGTCAGAATTGCTTTTGGCTCCCTGAGCCCCGAATTTTTAGAAACATAGCCAGCCTCTCTGCTCAGAAGAATATCCCACAGCAGGCAAGATACGTAAGAATGCTTGGAAGTACTTCAGATGTCTCTTGCCCCACCTGTTGAACAGAATGCCTGGAACCACCTTGGACCCGTGCATCTTCTGTCTTCCAGAAACCACATTGTTTCTCTCTTTACTGGCGGCTGGTAACGAATAGGGTTGCATTAGCGACTAAACTGGAGACTCCTGTTTCCCACCGACTCCAGCATCCTGCACGGAATCTATTGTCTCCTTAGTCTAATGTGGAATAATCTTGGGCTCTCGTTCCATGGGGATTGTAATCCTTTCTCCTCCAGTCAGTCATTTGCTCTGTGAGCTAATGACGGTCACTTCTCCCATGTCTGTTTTCCCGTCTCTAAAATGGGGATACTTACACCAGCTTTGCCAAGTTGTTCAAAGTGTCAGAAGTCAGGCATGGGAAGGACCCGGCATGTGATTAATTGCTCAGAAAACAGTACTGTCTCTTTAGCTTCATGAAAATCATTAGCTGGAACTCTTCTTGGAGAAGAGAACTCTTGTTTTTGGATTGCATTCACTTAGCACTTAACTTTTATTTTATAATGTCTCCAAGTATGCTCCATGAAAAGAAAAAAAGTATGATTATTTGTACCAGAGCTCCTCATTATCTGAGAGTGGTCGGGGAGTGCAATAAAAGACCCTTAAAGTGAGGTCACTAAACACTGGAACACGTCTTCCTAGTAAAAAGTAAACCAAACCAACAAAATTAATGAGATTAGGTTAGAACTTTGAATGAACTGGCAGTCAAGTCTTTCAACAATGCATTCGTATAACATGACATCCATCATTTTGTGTTTGACTTTACAGTATATGACAATGGTCATTTAAAAAAAAAAAACCGAGAGAGAGAGAGAGAGAGAGAGAGTGCTTGGGCTTCACCAACTGGCCCACAGCTTCTCTTCATCATTTGATAGTCAACTCATTCTCTTGTGAAACATTTGTTAGACCACCATCCTTGCCAACATGTTTCTGAAATTACTCACAGCTTCAGCTTCTCTCGTGACCTGATGTATATTTCAAAGAGTTACTCAGAATCCCTGTTTCTGAGTTCAAGAAAGCTCCATCTTCTGTAAGCTTTGCGGTTTTACTTCCAATCCACCTATGCTGTGTCTATTTTGCACTGAGTGGGGTGGGGGGGAGGGTGGTTAAAAGCTCCCATAGCCAGTGCAGGATCAACTTTGAAAGATGTTGATTTAGTGGATAGAGAGCCTTGCTACTTCTAAGCAGGGGAGGGACACCTGAGCGGAGGGAGTTTTTAAAAACAGTCAATTCATGAATATTTTCATGTTATGATGACTTTTGCATCACTGCACACCCTGGAAACTGTGGGAGGTTGGATAACCAGGCCTCCCTGTGAAGCACGATTGTCATCCCCTGATGAAGGAGAGCTGTATCACTGACCTAAAGGTCCCCAGCAGGATCTTCTTCAACATGTTTGCTCATGCCGGCCCCTGGGTTTTCCAAAACGGCTTTTCCAACAGTACCATTTGATCTCTGCTTCCACATAATCCGTTCCTAATGACAGCCCAGAGGTAGACAAAGGGGGAAAGAAATGTCTTGCTTCCTTAGTCCTGGATCAGCACAATCAACTTTTAACCATCTATAAAACTAGCCTGTAATGATTTTTTTTAAATGACCCTCGTCATCTACTATTGGAGGATAAATGCAGTTTGGGGACAACTAAAACTAGCCAAGAATGTGTGAATGTTCTGAATTCCAGCTGCAGAGTCCTGATTTCCAAATCATCACTGACCTTGATGCACTGAGTAATTTTACTTATCACTGGAGATACATAGTTGATCTATACTGAGAATAAAAATTAAAACAGTTACAACTAACATCTACTGAGTACTATTCTAAGGACTTGACCTGCATGATCTCATTTAATCTTCATAGTATCCCCAAAAGTCAAATGTGCTTATATTACAGAGGAAGACACTGAGTCCCCATCACTTAAAAGCCTGTGAACATTGGGTGATGAAGTACAAATCTAGCAAGAGTATGGGGTGAATGTGGATGTTGCCCACTGAGGTATATACCGGTATGGATCACCACTGTAGGGTGGTAGTATTGGAAATTCAGGACTCTGGTGTTTTCTGACCCCAGAAATGGAGCAAATGGAAAGAGTAATGGTGGAGAGCCAGGTTTTTCCTTTGTTAAGCTCAGCAACATGCTGGTGAGCCAAGGACTCAATTAGAGTTTAACAAATGAAGCAGAGGTTCAACTGAGGCTGAACGGAGCATGAACCATACTCAGTGGCCTTGGCAATGCCTCCCTCCCCTAACAATGATATAGCAAACACGTGCAAATGGATTTATATCGTGAAGCTGCACACGCTCCAGCTAGCTGCACCTTGCGGGGAGAGAGTTTGAAAAGCTCAACAAGGATTTAAGACCCAGACAAAAGATGTGTCTGAGAGGGAAAGAAACTCTGTTTAAATCATTGCATTTCCAGGTATCACGGTTTCTGTTGTTCGTTTCAGTGACTTGGTTGCACAGAATGTGAGCAATCCAATTAGTCCCCTGTTGTCTTGTCTGTTCTACCAGGTGACATTGCTTCTGTAAGTGTCTTGGTCCAGAAGTGACAGAGCTCTTCCTGAGACCCTGTGGAAGGTGGCTGAGATTGATCAGGACCCCAATAGTTGAAATTAGCTCCCTTAGACATACCTCCCCTGGAAGAGTCGGTCCCAGGAAAAGGGAAATTGGGTGTAGAACTAGAAAGAAACACAGGCGTTGAAATTGAGAATCCCAACGTGATTTAGGTACAGAAGGAAAAGGAAGGAAGAAAACAAAAGCCTGATTTTCCATAACACCTAGAACAGTACTGGACACTGATGAGGAGTTAAAGAATGTTTCTTGATTAATTTAAGATGGTTTGAAGCTGAAAATTTTCATAAGGAAACACTACATAAAACGTATCTAAAAAAGTAAGCATCTGTATTCAGCTTCTTACTCAGTGTTGATGTCGATGTGAGACTTTTGATGCACAATCTAAAAAATTGTATTCAAAACATATATTATTTGTATGAACATGTCCTCTGCCTGCTTGTAATGAGAATGGGGCCCGCTGTGTTGAAGGCTGTCTCGCTAATGAAGTCATTCCAACTAGGCAGGTGCTTTGGTGTGAATGTATGGGCAGCAGCCAACTTTAGGTCACACTGCTTTAATGTCAAAAAATAAATTTTCCCACTAATTTTATTTCATTTACTTGTATTACCGTTATTTATTTATTTAATTTTCAATAAATTCAAAATACGCAGTAGGCAGAACAACTCAGGAGATACGTTCTCTCTTCCCAGCACACCGCGAGGAAGTTGTACAGTCTTAAGCCAATGATTGGTTCCTTTTAGATGTAATTTCCCTAATTTGTAAGCTGATAAGATTGTGCTAAGTAATCACTATTTTTCTAAGTACTTTTTAATTTTTTTGGCGACGTTTCAGGTTCGCAGCAAAATTGACAGGAATCTAGAGAGATTTCCAGTGTATCCCGTGCCCCCACACGTGCCTAGCTTCCCCCATTACCAACATCCCCCACCAGAGTGGTACATTTGGTATAACCGTTGAACCTACATTGACACATCTTAAGCATCCAAAGTCCACGGATTTTACCTTACACTCTTAGTGTTGTATAATGACATGTATCCACAATTATAAAATCATACAGACTGTTTCCACTGCCTTATAAATCTTCTGTGCTCTGCCCACTTATCCCTCTCCCTGTACCTCACACCCCTGGCAACCACTGAATTTTTTTATAGTTTTGCCTTTTTCATCATGTCAAATGGTTAAGATCATACAGTATATAGACTTTCTGATTGGCTTCTTTCATTTAGTAATATGCATTTAAACTTCCTCCATGTCCTTTGAAGGATTGGTAGCTCATTTGTTTGTAGTGCTGAGTTATTTTCCATTGTCTGGATGTACCCCAGCTTATTTGTCCGTTCACCTACTGAAGGACATCTTCATTCCTTCCAAGTTTTGGAATTGTGAATAAAGCTGCTATAAACATCCCCGAGCAGAGTTTTGCGTGGACATTGTTTTCCACTTCTGCGGGTAAATATCAAGAAGCATGATTGCTGGATCTCACTGTAAGAATATGCTTAGTTTTGTAACACACTGTCAAACTGTCTTCCAATAGGGCTGTACCATTTTGCATTCCCACCACCAGTGAATGAAAGTTCCTGTTGTTCCACATCTGCACCAGCCTTTGGTGCTGTCAGTGTTCTGGATTTAGGCCATTCTAGTAGGTGTATGGAGGTATCTCATCAATGATTTGAATGTCATTTTCCTGGTCCCGTATGATATAGAGCATTTTTTCATAAGCTTACTTGCCATCTGTATATCTTTTTTGGTGAGATGTCTTTTAAGATCTTTGGTCCATTTTTTAATGGGTTGTTTACTTTTTGTATTATTGAGTTTCAAGAGTGTTTTGGGATTTTGGATAGCAGTTCTTTATCCAACGTGTCTTGCACAAATATTCTCTTCCAGTGTGGCACTTGTCTTATTCTCTGGAAACAGCCTTTCACAGAGCAGAGTATTTAATTTTCATGAAGTCCAGTTTATCAACAATTTCTTTTATGGATTGTGCCTTTGGTGTCTTAGCTAAAAAGTCATCACCATACCCAAGGTTATCTAGGTTTTCCCCTAGGTTACTTTCTAGGAGTTTCATAGATTTACATTTTACATTTACTATGATCCGTTTTGAATTAATTTTTATGAATGGTAAGTTTTGTGTGTAGATTGATCTTTTTGCATGTGGATGTCCTGTTGCTCCAGCACTGTTTGTTGAAAAGACTACCTTTGATTCATTGTATTGCCTTTCTTCTTTGTCAAAGATTAATTAACTATATTTATGTGGACCTATTTCTGGGCTCCCTATTCTGTTCTCTTGATCTGTATATTCTCTTTGCCAATACCGCGCTGTCATGATTACTATAGCTTAATAATAAGTCTCGACGTCAGGTAATGTCAGTCCTCCAACTTTGTTCTTCTCTTTCAATATTGTGTTGGCTATTCTGAGTCTTTTGCCCCTCCATATAGATTTTAGCATTAGTTTGTTAGGACCCACAAAATAACTTGTCGGAATTTTGTTTGTTTGTGGTTGCGTAGATTCTATAGATCAAGTTGGGAAGACCTGACATCTTGACAATATTGAGTCTTCCTATCCTTGAATATGGACTCTCTGTCCATTTATGTAGTTCTTCTTTAATTTTATTCATTAGTATTTTGTAGTTTTACTTAAATAGATGTTATACATACTTCATTAGATTTAAAATATTTTTTAAATTTCATTTATTTGAGAGAGTGATCAAGTGAGAGAGCACAAGCAGGGGGAGGGGCAGAGGGAGAGGGAGAAGCAGACTCACCACTGAGCAGGGAGCCTGATGCAGGTCTCAATCCCAGAACCCTGGGATCATGACCTGAGCTGAAGGCAGCTACCTAAGCGACTGAGCCACCCAGGCACCCCATAGTTTATGAGATTTATTTCTAAGTATTTCATTTTAGGGGTGTTAATGTAAGTAATATCATCTTTTTAATTTCAAATTCCACTTGTTCATTGCTGGTATGTATGTAACATATTAACCTTATATCCTGCAACCTTGCTACAACTGCTTATTCTAGGAGTTTTCTGTCAGTTCTTTCAGATTTTCTAAATAGACAGTCATGTCATTTGTAAACAGAAACAGTTTTCTTTCTTTCCAATCTGTGTAACTTTTATTTCCTTTGTCTAGTTGCATTAGGTAATACTTGCAGAACAATGCTGAAAAGTAGTGGTGAGAGAGGAGGATATCATTGCTTTATGCAGAGTTTTGTAAATGTTATTAAGTTGAGGAAGTTTCCTTCTATTCAGTAATTTTAAAAATAACAGTTTTCAGTTGTATTCTCCAATGAAAGGAAATACAGAAGAGAATAGTAGTAAAAAGAGGTACACTTAAAGCATTTGGATAAGACTAGGGTTTGAACTTAAAATGATTCTCAGAAGAACTGGTCATTCTTACTGGTAGCTTTTTACCCATTTGGTTACTGCGTGCTTTGTTGCCCTCCCCTGACCCTTGGTCAGCCTTGTTTGGTATGTTCACTGTTGTCAGAGCTCCATCTTTTTCTTAGTTTTCCCAGTTCTCTCTGTAAACTTTCATACCACGACCCCTAAGCTTTTTGGAATAATGACTTTGATTTTATGATACATGCCCTTCCCCAAAATGCAATTATGTCCTATATTTATTTTAACTGTATTAAACTATGATTTGTTTTGTGGTAAGACTTTCTGCAATACTGGTACAGAAAATTTTGGATGCCTTCTGTGGCTAAACTAAAGTTAGCTTCTTATAAAAATATCCCTGTTTGGTTTCACTGCTTCATTCAGTGGACATTTTTATCCATTCAATAAATTCTTGAGTGCCTTCCATATGCCACAGTATGTGCTGAGCACTGTGGCTTATGGTGGACAAGACAAAGGACCTCATCGTGAAGGAGGCAGATACATGAGCGGCAATAATATTAACTTACTATACATACACCGAATGTAATTTGCCCAGGATTTTGCCCAGAGGGAAAGGCAGGGATGTACTCTGAACTTGAGGTCAGATGTAGACTTGGACACTTCCTTAGGAGTTACTTCCTAAGTCACCCCCAATGTAAGTCTTTAAAAGTATGTTTATTTTTTTAAAAAATATTTTATTTGTTTATTTATTTGAGAGAGAGAGAGAGTGAGAAAGGAGAAGGTCAGAGGGAGAAGCAGACTCCCCATGGAGTTGGGAGCCCAATGCATGACTCGATCCTGGGACTCCAAGGTCATGACCTGAGCCAAAGGCAGTCGCTTAACCAACTGCGCCACCCAGGCGCCCCTAAAAGTATGTTCAAAGGGTAAGCACTGTGAATTGGTCAAACAACAAACAGAAACCACTCTAGGTATTCCAGAATAGGGCATTAGTTACTTCATTGTTCGAAGAGCTGAAACACTAAACTAAGTAAGATAAAGCTGTCCTGAGATCAGCAAAGGCAAAGAAGCCACCACCACTCCTTGGGCTAAAAGGGCAAAAGAAGGAGGTCTGTTATCACCTTCAAGTGAGGGTGACGGTGCCTTCTGGAACAATTGAATGTGAATGGTGCTAATGATCCTGGCCTTGTAGGAGCTGATGACTTGTAGGAGATACTGCCTGTAGCAGGACAAGTGTGTGCGTGTGTGCGTTTGTGCATATGTGCGTGTGTGTGTGTCTGTGTGTCTGTGTGTGTGATATATAGATATATATAGATAGAGACAGACAGACAGACACTTACCAAGTCCTCCTCTCTACCCTCTAATCTTCTGCCCAAGCCCGCTCTTAGCCAGACCTACCAGGAAGCCAGTCAGTTGGCAAAGAGCTTAAGAAATACAGTTGTTTTTGAGAGATTGGATCTGAGAATAAATAGGCAAATGATTGCACTCTTCATTGGCAAATGAAAAGCCAGAGGTGGGGGTTTGGATGTTTCGAGGTGGTCCCAAGCGGGCAAGGATATCATGGAGATAGTAGCTTCGGCCAAAACCCTAGGACATGGAACAGCACGGAAATTGCACAGAATCTCAGTCGGTGTTCTTAACGTTTCCAGCGTTAGTCAGAGGTTGGTCGGAGGTCCCCAACATGGTTGGATCCTTATGACTGGTGGAGGAACTGGCCGTCTGTCTCCTAGGCAGTGGGAAGACACTCAAGTGTTTCCAGTAGGCCATCTTTGTGTTTTAAGCCACTGGACAGTTGTGTAGACACAGAGAATGATTTTGAAGAATGAAAAGTGTACTAATTTTTTGGCCTTTAGTTTTGTCCTTCTCTATTCATTCAAGCAAGAGACAAGGAGAGGAAGCTCTAGTAAGAAGTAGTCAGAAGGATGGAAAAGATAAAAATTTAATTGACAGGATGAGTGAATGTCAGGTGAGGGAGAGGGAGGGAGGGAGGGACCAAGGATAATACCCGAGTCTCTAACCTTAGCTGAGCAGAGGGGGATGGTATCCCAAGTCAGGCTGTTTGAGTTGGAGGCCTGTGGGACATCCAAGGAGGGATATCAAAGAGCAGGTGGCTGGCTATATGTGTAGGGGTCAGTGGTTGAGTGGGACGTGAGCCAAGACTTTGGACCCACAGGGAGCAAAATACTGGAGCTGTGAAGGAAAAAGAGAAAGGATGTCAGACAGGTCCATGGGGTATCTGATTTAGTATTTAGGAGCTGATCTTATTCTAAATCATTTTTAGAGGAAAAAGTAGTAGAAACTCAATCATGGGGAGTTAAGTCAAAGAACACGGGCAAGTGGCAAGTATGAAAGTAGATGCCTCTTTTGAGAAGTTTGGACAAGAGGGGAGAAAAGGTGGAGTGGAATCCAGAGCCAGGATGGGTTTTATTTGTAGAGTTAGTGAGACTTGAGGGTGTGTGTGTGTGGCCAGGTGCATACGCTAGAGATGGACTTTATCTTCAAAGAACTAGGTAGAGATAGAGACCCAGGGTCTCAGGGCTGGAGTCAGGCCTGGAGAAGGTCAGGGGAATTTTCCACAGCCACTTGCCAAGGAACTGAGCCCTGTCCTGCAAAAACCGTGCATCCAGAAGTCCAGCCTTTGACCATGAGCCCATGTAGCCCCTTCCATTTATAAGCAGAAGGCACCTTCATGACGCTGTGATTTTAGGACATAAATACTCAGAACACCAGCTGTTGTAACACACCTTCAGACAGGGCTCACTTGACCCTCTCATTGACCCTGCCATCGCCCCATAGCTGGGTGTGTCAACAAAAATGTACACATGCCTANCGCTGTGATTTTAGGACATAAATACTCAGAACACCAGCTGTTGTAACACACCTTCAGACAGGGCTCACTTGACCCTCTCATTGACCCTGCCATCGCCCCATAGCTGGGTGTGTCAACAAAAATGTACACATGCCTACAAACCTAGATGTCTGCATTTGTATGCACTTGTACACATAGACGTGTGTGTGCGCGCGCGCGCACACACACACACACACACACACACACACACGGCTAGATAGATTTCATTGTCTCTTGGAAACTCCTCATTGGAAACTCTCAAACTCTGAGACTCAGAGCAGCTCTGCCTTGACAAAGCTTTTACGATCCATTGTAAAAAGCGCGGGCTTCATGGCCTCGGAGTCCTAGGGACAGCCTTTGTCATTCTCGTAGATTGGCCTGGAGAGCATCAGACAGAGGGACAGCCCCCTCCACGCTACCTTCTGATTGACTAGGCCTTTCCACCTCAGACATCTGGGGGTCTCTGCTCTGGCACCTCGGGTGTGGAGGGGCTGATTCCCTGTGTCCCAGAAAGCTGGTCCTCTTCTTTCGTTGGTAGCTTCTCCACTGCCAACCGGCCTTCTGTGCGCTCATGTCATGCCTTCCCCAGATTCTGCCCTCAGAGTCTTTCTTCCCTCGGCTCTTCCTGTCCACATACAGCAAGGAAAGTCACCACCGGGGGCATTATACTTGTGGACTTTTCATCGAGGCCCAGTTCTCAAATTCTCTCCTCTTTCCCTGCTCCCAAATTTCTTCAAGCCTTTGATTCCGGCATATCTCCCCGTTCTGACTCAAGACCCTGCCAACCCACTGCTGTGTGGAGCCACACCGTCCTTGAGGGATTCCTGATTCGGGGTTGTCTCAGCTGGAAGCAGCTGGGCAGGTCACTCAGGATTATTGAAGCTAATAATACCTTGTAGGTTATTGGGAGGATTTCAAGAGAAAATGTGTGTGTGAAGGACCCAGCTCAGTGCCAGGCTTAATCAATCTTCGCTCCCTTTCCCCGCCCCAGTGGCCTAGAGCTCTTACCCACATTTCCCAGCACTTAGCACACTAATATAATTAGCAACATTAATGTATCTAAAAGGCAATTACCATTTAATTGCTCTGACCCAACTGGCCTGAAGTTCCATTCCATTCACTTCTAATTTGGAGCTAGGGGGTTTTAGTCCTACCGGGCTGGTCACAGAATCACTGCCTTATAAAGAATTGAACGTAACTTCAGGCAGCCATGGATTACAAGGCAAAAGATTCGGTAATTCGCTCCATTTTGCTCTATATAAAAATGCAAATATCAATTTGCTCCTGGCCAGTGAACAAATCAGACAATTTCAAGCAGCATCTTTCTGTGACTTAGTGAATTATGCTGCTTGGTTAGACCAGCCCCGGCTTTCCAGAAGGCGTGCCCTTCCCCATATGCGCTCTACTGCTCTTCCTTGAAATAAATTAGTGCCCTTGTATAGATTCAGATGTAGAATCAAGTTTCAGGCATCTCTTCTTAGAAGACATTTATTTATATTACATACTCAATTTAAAGGAATAGATGCCCTTCCCTCAGCCTGCAAAGTTTGTTTATCTTAGTGCTACTGTGAGAACCTAACGTCCAATTGAAGGCTGCATGTTTTTTTTTTCTTCTCCTCCTCCGACCCAACATCGTCTAAAGTAACAGCAGTCTCTAATCAAGGGGAACCTGAAGTACTTTGAGACTTTTGAATCCCGATCTTTAATATTAGAACTGCACATGTGCGTTTGGGGAAACCTAGATTGCCCTAAGCCACACAGAAAGCATTGACATCTGAACCACCCTACATGTGATTGGAAGCTCAAGGAAAATCTAAATAACTCGAGCACTTTGTGATTTGGAAAACAGCCTGGGTCCTATAAATTTCCCCCTTCGTTCTTCTGTTAAATCTAATGCCAAAGTAAATGGAAGCCGTGGAGAACCTTTGAACTCCTCAGTTCTTCAGTGACCTCAGTGAGGGTCAACTGGCAGAATGAGGGATGCGTTTCCAAAGGAAGATTTTTTTTCCCTTCCCTCCTTGAAATGCACACGTGACAGTTACCTCCCCGGGTAGAAGATGCGGGTTTGCAGCCGGCCTTCCCCAGCTCTGTGCCACAGTGGCCCCGGTGGTGCCTCTGCAAAGTGGGCTTTGCACAGTCAGGAGCCCCTCACTGCAGCCCTTGGGGCTCCCTGGACTTGGCCCCCGGGCTTCTTAGCACCTCCGCCTCACAATTCAGGCAGCTTTTCCCCCTTGCTTCCCTTTCGGAAACAGCTGTTGGAAGCGAGAGGCCTGGAGCGCAGTGTCCACCTGTTCCCGCCAGTTCCGGTAAGCGCTTCACTTCTCCCTGCTCCCGTTGCCTTTTCTGTGAACTAGAGAGTGGGGGGAAAAAATGGCTGTGCCCACGAGAGCCCCTTTCTCTGAATGTCTTATTGTTGTCCTTGTGACCAGTTTGTTGTCTTGTAGGATGCGTTATTAATGCACGATTAATAATTACTTATTTAAATAGGTCTTACCGATAAATAAATAAGTAAATAAATATGTCTTACAAAGAATGACCTAACATGTTAGGTGTACATAAATGTAATATAGATATATATTCTCTTATATATATATATTATATATACATATATTATATATACATACATATAGAGAGATATATGTATTATGTATATATATAATATATATATATAATACATATTATACATGACTAGACCATTTTTTTGCCTCTCAAAGGCAGGGACAGTGGCAGTGGACATTCTCCGTAGCGTGATTTCCATCTTAGGAAGGCATCTCTTCAGCCCTACTTGTAATTGGTAAAGGAGAGTACTATCCATCCATCAAGACGATATTCACCAAAATTAATTTTACTCCCCTTATATTTTAATGTATGCTGTTTTCCAGTATAGAAATAACCCTGAAAGGGGGAAAAATGACACACATTTTACACTTTCGCTCTAATGCAAAGGAATGTATTACATCTTTGATAATCCTTTTGAAAAACAAAAAATGTTTACGTAAGCCTTTATTTTTTGGGGGGGTGGGGGTTTATAAAACATTTTTTTACTCTGAGCCCTCGTCTCTGAGAAGTCAGTGTTATTGGCCATCAATTGTTACTATTGGGGCATATTTGAGAAATGGCATCACATAGACAGTTTCTTAATGTATTATCCCCAAATCAAATCTCGAATTATGATTATAGTCTCATGATTCTATTTTGTCTGCTGTTTAGGGCGGTTCTTTCTTGCTCTCCAAATTCATTCCAGCTGGTCATTGTGCCTCTTTAAACACAGTCAGGAGTCAGGGGGGCTCACTAGTGCTGGAGACAGCCTTTTTCTGTTCCAGTCAGGCAGCAGGGACCAGTGTGCAGAGTATTTAAAGCTCTTTCTAGGTCTGGAAGTCTAAGTGCCTGAAATGTATAGCCTTGGAGGAGGGAGAACTATTGCCTCCAAAAATCTGCATGACTTGTGTGTTATAAACCTGAGGAAACTCTTCTCAAAAGGAGTTGGTTAGAGGTGCCACATGGTGGGTGTGTCTACTGTAAAGATTTAGGGGAAGATGGAGAAGAGTCCACGGAGAATCCATAGTCTGACAGCACGTGTGGAGATGGTGACTAAGAGCCAGTGCTTTGGGAATCTGTCATATGTGGCATTGTTTCCTGTGTCCATTACTCTGTAGCTTTGCACAATTTACTTTCTAGACTGGTCTTCTATTTACTCAGTGAAATGAGAATATTATTACTTTTTTAAAGATTTTATTTATTTATTTGACAGAGAGAGAGAGAGATCAGATCACAAGTAGGCAGAGAGGCGGGCAGAGAGAGAGGAGGAAGCAGGCTCCCTGCTAAGCAGGGAGCCCGATGCAGGGCTCCATCCCAGGACCCTGAGATCATGACCTGAGCTGAAGGCAGAGGCTTTAACCCACTGAGCCACCCAGACGTCCCTGAAATGAGAATATTAAGTATTCAATAAGATTAAATTTATAAAGGAACACACCAACACGGTGTCTGGTCTAACTGGTGTCAAATAAATGGTAATGGATGTGAGCATTATTATTGTATTATTACTGTTATTTTTATCATTGTTATTACTAGCATCATAAGAAACTCAGGGGTGCTGTTGGACAGAGTGTAAATAACACTGAGTTAATGGATATGTTTTAGGGAAGAAAAACATGGTGTGAGGATTCTGAGGTGGTGCTACCTGTCTTTGGAACCAATTAGGAATAAGGGGTTGAATAGGAAGGGTCAGCCCCCCAAACACCACTCTCCCCCCTAACCCCTGGAAGCTTTCTCACCTGCTAATGCTACCATAAACCTCATACACATATCCTTACTAAAGGAGTTGGTGACACCGATCTTATCCTTACATAGATAAACTATCTGCCCATCTCTTATCTCTCCGATCTGTATTTTTTGCTCAGGCCAGTCTTGTCCTAGTATAGTAGAGATACAGGGAGTGTACAATTCTCTCCCTTCACCAAAATCCCTGATTTGTAGCATTTGATCATTTGCGTGGTGTCAGGACTCCCAGCATATCCAATTTCAAGCTCCCAACATGAAGCCGGCGAACACAGAGTTGGGAAGAGATATGCACAGTTCCTCCAGTGAGGGCAGGCTGGGTCCCCTACACCACTGAGGCAGACTGAAGCATGAGCTGGGACAGTATAGAGTGGGATGCTTGGCAGCAGAACGGAGAAGCAAATACAGTAGAGGGAAAATAGTTTGTCCCCAGCATGGAGCATTATTAAATACTTAGGCAATAGATTTCATCCAGGAAGTGAATTAATGTCCCATTACTTGAGCAACATGTTTCAGTGCTATTTTTCTGTCCTTGCTCTGTTACTCTCCAGACATTATTAGGACAGATATCTTTTCCAGTCTTAGGTGGAAGGATCCACTTAATCACTTCCCAACTCTCAGAGTATTTCTTTAACCCGTCGTTGGGAAATTTGGTCATGGACATCATGCCCATGTTTATAAGAGTGTCCTCCTCATGCCCCCTCTTCGTCCCTCCTTTTTCTCCTCCCTTGTCTCCTCCCTCCTTCCCTTCCTCCCTTCTTTATTACCTTCTCTACTGTAGTTGAGAATATTTCCTAACATCTCATTCATAATGTCAACAATGCCATGAGATCTTCCGAATAGATAATAGTATTCCTACTTTGTAAAAATGCCATAGTTCATGAAGCTGCCTTGTTACCATCACTGGTCATTGGTCATTTTGTTATTTGGAAATCCTCACAATTATTCTTTGCTTTTTTTTTTTTCCATGAGTGGAGACAGTCATTTCCACCTCTGACCACCTTTGCTTTGTGATCCCCAGTTTAATGTCATTTTCTCCCCTATGGTTGTGAAAACTGGACCACATGGTATCTAGGAAATTGCATTACGGTGGCTATAAATAGATTTCCAAGAATTTTTAATTAAGCAAGGACACCTGGAACTTTCCCATCACAGTTAAGTCCCC
This sequence comes from Ailurus styani, assembly GCA_002007465.1. Lineage (NCBI taxonomy): Eukaryota > Metazoa > Chordata > Mammalia > Carnivora > Ailuridae > Ailurus > Ailurus styani. The sequence goes on along the minus strand of LNAC01000238.1, from coordinate 1,400,303 downwards.
GGAGATGATAAAACAGACTCCCTTTGGGAAGCTGCTCTGTTTTCCGCCGCCTATCATCGCTGGAGCCAGCGGGACGCTATCACAGACCACCTCACAACTGTTAGGATGATCAGAGTTGATATTCTACCACCAACCAGGTCTGTCAAACTAGTGGATTAAAAAAGCCTGGGTCTCCTCGCTAAGACGTTTTCCAAACGCCTAACGACTCAAGAGAAGACATCCGTGATAACCAGTCCGTCAGTGATCATGAAGCCATCTGCCGACGTGCTTGAGATCATTGCTTGCACCATTCTAATCCTCGTGAGCGTGGTTGGAAACGTGTGTTTATTTTATTCCACAAGGAAATGTATCGCTGGGCGTTTACAGACATCCTTCCTCCTGATTTTCAGCCTTGTATTTGTCCACCTCCTGAAAAACTTGGTGGTGAATGGCATGAAAATTGTTTATTCTTCTGGTTTCATGTTGGATTCCGCGGGCTGCAAAGTCGTGCACTTCACAGCTTCCCTGACAACCTCGCTGGCCATCTGGTTCATGTTGCACTTCACCTTGTTCTACCACCAGAAGCTTTACCACACTGTCCACCCCTTGAGTGAGGCTCCCAACCCCGATCATCCAAAGCGTTCTTGGAAGGTGGTGTGTGCCCTTGGGGGGGCCGGGGTGGCGGTGCACCTCCCGGTTTTACTGTGTGCTAGAAAATCAGAGCACCGCAGGGCAGGAAATGATACAGACCCCTCGTCTCCTAACAGGATTTACGTGGATTGCCTAATTGACTTTGGAAACAGGCAGGTAGAGTTTTACTATGAGAAAATATTTTTAGTTCTGATTGATATTCTTCCTTTAGCCACCTTAGTCTTTGTCTGTTTCTGGATGTCTCTTCTCCTTTTGGAAAGAAACAAAATGACATATGGGGACATCTGGTTGGGAGATGAGGATTCAGAAGTTGAAATCCTTAGAGGGGCCAAGTTCAGTATTTTATTAATGTGGCTGATCACTCCACTTTGGATTTCTCACTTTATCTTAGTCTCTTTCTTTAAAGACTTGGCAGCCTGTGTCTTTTTTCCAGCTGTTCTCACAGCCCTCTCTTCGGGCTTCTCGGCACTGAGTCCTTTCCTGCTCATATCGGTGAATTACAGAATGAAGTTGGTATCCTTCTGGGGTACCAGAGGGGAAAGACCCACACCTCAGCCTGCAGAGGTTATTCTTTCTCCCTACGCATAATGGCAAAGAACTCAGTTTCTTTTTTTAGTTATATTTTTATTTTAATTCCAGGATAGGTAACATACTGTGTTCTGTTAGTTAGGTATATGATAGCGTGGTCCAACAGATCCATACCTCACCCCGAGTTCATCACACCAAGTGTGCTCCTTAATCCCCATCATCTGTTTCACCCATCACCTCCCACCCGCTCCCCTCTGGTAACCATCGGGTTCAGGAACTTGCTTTTCATCCCTGGGAAACGAACCCTGGCCCGGGCAGGTGCAGCTGAAGCTTCCCTAGCCCTCATCACTAGACAGTTTTTGCAAAGGGGCTCGAAGATCCCCTCCTCTCTGAAAACAGAGCTCCGGGGGAAATGGCCAGAAGATAACGTGAACACTAAGTTATTAAAAGCTAAAGAAATACAGTCATCGGGACATTTGTCATTGGGAACGAGACTGAGATTTTGAAGGTAGAAATTCTAAAGTGAGTGAACAGGGTCACAGTCTGGAAATAAACTCCACGTAACAAATAATAAGTATTTACTCTCTGCCAGGTGTTACATTCGGAAACAGCGTACTGTTGAAACTGAGGGTAGTACTTCCTATCTGAATTGCTAACCGTAGTTGACACTAATCTTGTGTTTTCATCGTATATTTTTCTTAACATGCTTTGCCACATGTTGAAAATCATTCGTTAAGTATGCAGTGTTCAGTTTTTGCACTATTAGTCATAGTACCTCATCTAAGTGGGAAGCAGATTGCGTTCATTTTCCTTTAAGTGTCTTCAGTAAATTAGGGGTGGATGAAAGCATTGGATCAAAGAATTAGTGCTTGCTTAATCATCATCCTCTGCGTGTTCGCATAGATGTGCAAATATTTGCTTACTGAGCTAGGCTTGCTTAATTACCTACATATCAAACTACACTCTTCTTCGGAAAAAAGAGTCATTTATTTTATAGAGAGGTTATTTCCTCTTTTGGTTATTAAGTTGGTACATTTTAATTGGAGGAACTGATGAAATCTCCATAGTAATCTGATTTCTGGATTTGGATTCAATAAAAATAAGCACATTATAACCATAATTAAAAATACATGGCCAGTGGGGTGCGTGGGTGGTTCAGTTGGTTGAGCATCTGCCTTTGGCTCAGGTCATGATCCCAGGGTCCAGGGTCCCCCTGCATAGCGCTCTCTGCTCAGTGGGGGGTCTCCTTCTCCCTCTCCCTCTACCCCTCCTCCCTGCTTAACTTCTCTTTCTCAAATAAATAAATAAAATCTTAAAAAAAATACATGGCCAGGATTTTATTTTTCACAGCGAGCCAGTATAGCCATTTGGACTTCTTCAGATTCAGTGAGTATTTTAAATATCTTATGATGCATGTGCATACATGTTATATAAGCATTGGAGTTTAAGCTAATTCTCCTTAGATGCTTATATATTTTTCTTTCATTTTCCTTCTTTATTAGTAGGCAAGGGATTTATTATGCTGCAGCTCTTGTGACTGGATATCCTTGTATTTAGATTCTTGCTCTATAAAGGCTACATCTGAAATTATAAACCTGGATCTCATTAACAGGAGAAACTTAGAACATCTTTGTTGCCATGAAGTGCTATGGAGAAAAGAAATTTTAAAGTAACCAAGGCCTAAATTTTGTAGGGTTTGTAGGCAGGCGTCTGTCCCTTGTATAGCACTGGGAATTAAAACACACACACACACACACACACACACACACACAGACTTAAGGCCTTCTAGTTTTCTGGGTGGTCTTCATGGGAAATGCTTAGTGGAGTCCACAGAGGCAGTTTAATTAGAAGGGCACTAGGCATGGATCCTGTATAATGAAGTTAACATCTGTGGACATGGAGGATGTGGGGAAGAGGTCACCATCTTTTAATTAAGTGCAGATGTAGCCAGGGCTGGGATGAGCTATTGATCTTAGGTAGCAGCTCTCAACTGTGGTTCAGGGACCAGCAGAATCAGTGTCACCTGGAAACTTGTGAGAAATGAAAATTCCCAGGCCTCCACCCAAGCCTATTGAATCAGAAACTCTTGGGGTTGGACCCAGCAATCTGCTCTAATAAATTTTCTGGGGGAGTCTCATGTGGGCTGAACTTTGAGAACACTGGTCTAAGGCTGCTCGGGAGTTTTATCTTTACAAACCCTGAGAGGGAGGAGCCAAGATGGCCGACTCCTGATGGAGTCTTGAATGCTCTCCGTGCATATTGCTGTTATGTCTACTTCCGTCTAAAAGGGAATCGAGATTATCATCTGTGTTCCATCCACCCTCAATAACTGCCAAGCAAATCCACTGTAGAAATCAAACAATTTTTTTCAAAATCAGGAGTAAAGCATGACCACTTCAGGTGTGCCAAAAATTGGGAACTTGGATTTGGATAGTTTCCTGTACATAACAGAGTAAGGGATCCAGTTCCAAAATTATTCCATAGTTCCTTTCCAGAAGCCGGTGGAAGACACGACTGGCTAAGGTCCAGGCTCAACTTCCAGTGCTAGAAATGTTTCCTTTTTCTTCCCAGATAATTTCTTTTTGTCTGGGCCTCATGTCTTAGGTCATAGTTTTGTCCTTGTAGAATTGATAAGTTCTCATCTCCAACTGAGAGTAAATCATATTCTCACTGTATGAACAACATCTCAGTTCTCTTTTAAAAATCATTTTCTCTTTAACTCTCTTGCTGTCTCTCAACCTCCATATTTCCTTCACATTCCTCGTGCGATCAGGGTGGATGAGATCGGATGAGGGAGGTTCGACAGAGACTGTCATGGCAGCACAGAGGAGAGTGGTCCAGATGGGTCAAGACTGTCCTGAGGTCCTGCCCTGGTTTTAGGGGTGTTCCCACTGCCATCTTAGACCACACAGAATCTTTGTGTTAGGAGGCCATCTCTTCCTCCTTGCAAATGTGGGAGTCCCATCTTTCGCCCTCGAAGGATCCCTCTAAACCTCTAGATGGACAATTTTTTGCTGGCATGGATGTGATCTCATAAAGCAGCCTATTCCATTAAGCACATTCCAGTTGCCATCAGTAGGAAGTCTGCTGAGATTAGTGTCGCCGAAATTTCCTCTGAGATCAACCCTTGGGGTTGAATCTTGCCTTTACATGGTGGCTCTTTGTGGTCATAGAGGGAGAGGAGATTCTCCTCTCTATCTTAGATGTTTCCTTAGCTGTACCTCCCGAGACAGAGCTTTCCAAACCTCGGCTATCCTGACTTCCTCATTCTGTCTTGGTATATACGGTTTGCCTCTGACCTTCATAAGAAGTGACATCCAGAACCAGTATAATATTTTTGTGTTTAGGAGTGTGTCTCTACTTTTTTCTATTATACTTTCTTTTGTCTTGTGAATCTCCTGTAAGTATGTTTCTTTTCTTCCTCTTTCCAAAAAGAATTTCAAATAATAAACTTATTTTAAATCTCTCTCTCTCTCTCTCTCTCTCTCTCTCTCTCTCTCTCTCACACACACACACACACACACACACATACAAATTTAAAAGTGCCTCTTCCTCTAGGCTTAACCACTAAAGTCTTTTCAAGCTCTAAAATCTTTGGAAGTTGGTTCATGGTCAGCATTTAGACTTTAGAAATAGCGAAGTGACCTGAAAATCATCTGCAAGAATTTGAAACTATAAGCAGGAGCTCTAAACTATCAAAAGACCAGCCTTTGTAGGGATTTGTCAGAGCAGTGCTGATCTCCAGAATGAGATTTTCTGACAAAGTGTTGTCTTACTTGCCTTTTTAATAAGACATAAGGAAAGATGGTCATCATCGTTTTCTTTGAAGTTAAAGTCAAAGTATTAAACCAAAAGACTGTGGAACATAATATTTTATGGACCAATTCAGGGACCCCTTTGGGTAAGGGATGTTAGGTGCACAAAGATCCACATACATTTTTTTCTTTTGAGATTCTGCTGGGGAGGGGGAAAAAGCAGTTCACTTGGCATTACAGTTTGTAAGCCCCCAAAGTGATACAACGAAGGACTCGGGATGTCCATGGAATTCTAACCCAGATGGTTCAAAGACATGCCCATGTTTCAGAGCAATCAAAAAGGCAAACCAGTAGAACCCTAAAATTGGTGGGAAGTGGCTTGTCTGAGCTGCTTTTCTCCTACTTAGTTGTACTTAATTTGAGCCAAACCATTCCTGTGTTTTCCCATCTGTGAAATAGAAAGGAAATGACTGAAAATCATGATACACACACTCTACCTCTTCACAGAGTTGTCATAAATAAAGTCAGATAAAAAATATTAAAGGCAACTTGAAAAAAATCAAATGTCTGATACAGGCAAAGTGTTACTTTGACCCCTGCAGTTTGGGGCAAGATGGAATACGGGAGAAAAGCAAACTTAACATCAAAAGCCCTGGCTGTGTGTCTGTGAGGCAATTGCAGAACCTCTCTGAGCCTCAATTTCTTTATCTCCACCAAAAAATTTTGAAGAAATGATGAAGGCTTTCAGAGTTTTTGTGAAACATAAATGGGAGAGTGTATGTAGAGCACCTAGACCCTGGGTATAAAGTTTGTTCCAGATCAGGCACCAGACCCAGACCCCAGTACAGAGCTTTGCTTCAACTGCTATTTCTGTGAGCAGTTGCACAGGAAGAGCAACACCCCTTCCCTGGGAGCTGGAGCAGGGTCAATATGTTGTCTCTTGCTTGATAGCAAACATTTACTTGTGTTTTCTCCAAACAAGCTGGAAAATGTGATATTCCAAGAAAATGTGCTGTGTTTACACTCTGGCTTTGGAAATAATCCCCTGACCACCCCAGCTTACCACTCTGGCCTTCACCCTCCAAGACTCCTTCTTTGGAGCAAAAACAGCAGTAGGTATGAAGTCAGTGCGATCCATCTTTCTGGAAGTTCTGCTTGAGCATTTTCAGCCTTTGCCCATGCTGTCACCACTGCCTGGGACACCTACCCCAGCCCTCCACTCCCCTCACCATTCACACCCTTGTCCCTCAGCGTTCAGCTTAGACCTCACCCGTCCCAGACAGACTGCCTCATCCCCAAGGTCTAGGTTGGGTGTCTCAGGCTCCTGTGGGTTCATTTCTCTTAGCAAGGACCACATTTTATAGTGATCACTTGCGTTCTTATCTCTGTCCTCTTGTACTGTATGCCCCACGCCTGTGTGGATAATGTACACGCAGGGATAGTCCATATGCAAAGAAGGGGATGAAATCTCCAGAGCTCGTGCTTTCCCCCTTACGCCTCGTGTGTACTTCTTGGCTCTCCTTCAGTTGCCTCTTTCCAGTAGAAAGTCTTGCCTCTATCATTTTTCTGCTTCGGGACTAGGCATTTAGCAACTGCCATGTTTCTGGCCACTGTTGAATCAAAGAGTAAAAGAAACCAAATCCAACATTTGGAATGAGTTGCTTCCTTGCCAGCCAAGCTACTGAGCCAACTGGGGACGACATTTTATATATTTCACTTTTTTCCACCCATGCCTTCCAGTACTTAGTTGGTGATTTTTGTTGGGGGGTTTGGGAGGAGCTCTTGTTATATTAAAGGAAGTTTAAGTCCAGTATCTGTGTGTAAGCTTGCAAACTGAAAATGTATCCCAGTACAGATTTGGCTCTGTGTGTGTGTGTGTGTGTGTGTGTGTGTGTGTGTGTGTGCGCGCGCACACATGCGCGCGCACGTGCGCATACACATGCACGCAGTGGTGTAGGCTGCTGTGTTTTCCCAAGTACTGGTGAATTAAAGAGCAAAGAAAGCAGCTGTAATGCAAATCGATAGAGGTTACCTCATCACTGTAAGTACTCTGCTCATTAATTTTGACAAGCCCAACTTAGGTTTAATTACCAGGACTTCATAGTCAACTGGTAAACGGAGCAATAGTGACTTTGGCAGCAAAGAAGAGATCTGTGGAACATGAGCCTTCAGAGTGAGTCCATGCTGACTCCTTGTAAAAGGGAGTGAGGCAATTCATTTTAAGAAGAATTTCAGTAGAGCAATTTAGGTAATGTGTGACTGTAGTCACAAATCCGTGAGCCTTTTATGAGCCAAGCACACCAGAATGTGTACATTAAGTGAGTGTAGCTTCTCATAGAAATTTTGTTGGCCATTTCAAGCTTTTTCCACTTAATGATGCCATTAGCCAACAGATTCTTGGAAGTCTTCATTTGGAATGACTTTTAAAGTCAATTTTCAAGTTGCAACAAAAAAATCAAAAATATCACCTGAAGATCCGCATAATACTAGAGTGGGGAAGGTTATTTTTTTTTAATTGCTTGCTTCCCCCTTTTTTTTAATCCCGTTGGACTCCTTGTTACTTTGAGCTCTTTCCCCCACAGACTGAATCTTCCCTTGAAGGAAGCAGTGGGGCCATCACTGAGGTCCCTTATGAGAAGGTGACATGGTGTTGATAGAGCCATTAGGGCCTTGAGCCCCTTCTGTACACTTTAATAGGCACTGGAGAGACTTCTGATTTTGGCAGTTTATCAAAACTCCACGAGAGTAGAAAAATCCTGTGGACTTTGTGTATAGTTGGTGCTCATTATGTTGTCCTTTATCTCCTCTAGCTGAGCATCTGCTCGGAGCTTGGGTGGAGTTTCTCCCAATACCTTGGACACACCAAAAGTAGGGAGGAATGTGTCACCAACAACTTCTGGACAGCATATGGGTCCCAGGCACCTAGCTCTATGTCCCCACACTCTCATATTTTCCTTCTTTTCCTTCCTATAAATTTTCCTCCTGAAATTGGTAGCACCTAACCATTGGAAAATATTTTCTTTACCTTTCTCTACTCTCCCACTAGCTTCCATCTTCATCTCTCCCTGCCCTTAAAAAAAATTAAACACAGAACATACCTACCTAAGTGAATAACAAATGAAAAATGGCGGACCTCCATGATGAGAAAGGAAAAGGCCAGCTGAGCTCTAAATGGAATGATTTCAGTCAGTCAAATTTATCTAAGGTAGGCAGATCCTGTGAAAGGTATATTAGGGTGAAGGGTGGGGGAAGTAATACTAAGGAAAGCCCTTGGGACCTCAGAGAACCTGGGACAAGTGATTATCCCTTATAGGGTCAGGGCCGTTGGGGGCAGGGTACAGTACAAACTTATAAATGACTGAGTTTTGAGATCTCAAAGGGACCCAAGGCCAACTATGATGCATAGCAATAAAAATCTCATGTAAAAGTATTTTTCACCTACATGTAAACCCACTCTTGTCGGCGCTGTGTAAAGTTAGCTCTCTTGTGTCCAAGCTGCTAGTCTGGCCAGATCGCGATGACCTTGGTTTTCTTCTGGGCTTGCGCTTGACACAGCTTGTGCCATTCCCTCTGGTCACAACAGCAAAGTGTAACCACGTCAATCTACAGGAACATAACAACAAAGCAAGAACCCACCCTTCTTCCAGCTGTACAGTGAAGGAAACCGAATCCCCACCTTGCGACATTTGATGACGTGTGTGAAGGTTTTCTTTTTCTAGTCCTAGGCGAAAAAATGGAGGTTTTGTGAAAGTACAAATTATAACAAGCTGGTAATTTGTGTGTAAGAAATTTTCTTGTTGCTGTTGTGGGATGAGAATTTAAAACAATCTTAGAATACGAATATGATCTTGGAATACAAATGAAGTAAACAGTATTTGGCAGGAGGCACCCATACCAAAAGGGGGAGGTGGGTGATGGGACTTATTGTTTAATGTTGAATTCCTTTGACAGATCAAACACTCACATGCCCCTAGGGCCGGGCAGGCTCCTCAGTGAGGGGAGCTAAAGAAGGGGAGCTGGTGAACTGGGGAGCACATGCCTGTCTATGAGCAGGCTACTCTAGCCAATTGTTGTCATGGGGAATGCGGATCTGTGTTGGCCAGAGCCTCAGATATTTTTAAAGCAAAGCCAGAAATCCAGAATTTTATGTGAAATCACCCAAGGTCTACAAATTGGCAACTTACCCCGTTTTTAAAAAAATACTGCTAGAGCCAGACACATCACATCTGTGAGCCAGACTCTGCTCACGGCCTCCGGTGTGTGCCCTCTGTAGCTGTGTGTTCCCTTAGAGCATGTGCTCAAGAAAGGGGACCTGCTGGTTTCCACTGTGGGCTGGCTGGGATGTACAAATGGCATCTCTAGAGCAGGGTTAGAAAACCACCGGCAGCCCCGCTCAGTTTCCTTATCATGTTGGATGATTTTCAGCGACTGATCTAAGCTGACCTCATCCCGTCCCATCTTATCCCTCATTCCTCAGGAGCACCAACACATGCCAAGTGCCCTGTGGAAGGGCAGATGCGGAGGCAATGTAATGACCACTGGGATAGCCGTGGTCTCACTCTCTACTGAAAAGGAGCAATGACTACCAGGAATGTGGCCATGTTAGTGAATGATGAGGATTGGATTTCTGCACTTTATAACTGAGTATGTAACACTTCCAAAGTGGTACCTTAGAAGAGAGAATCCCTGAAACCAGACAAGAGGAATTGGGTGGTAGAGAGAATAAGGCATCTTAAGGAGATGGACACATGTGGAAGCCTGTTAAGAGAAGAAGAGGGTCCTGGACGCCTTGGGCCCCTTTGTCTGAGGCTGGACCACCCAGCCCACTGAGATAAATATGGGCAGTGGCCCAGCTCTTCCCGTCATGAGCTGGAACTGTTGTAACTCTTAGGTTCTGGCTTGTGGAATAAAGAATCTCACTACCATCTCCAAGTCTAATCATGAAGATCGTCTACTTTAATGTCATGCTTTATATTATCCACTGGCTATGTCCTGTTAGAATGGCTGCACTAGAGTGGATATTGCTGAGTATATTATCAGAACATCTCAAACAGGGGCTCAATGATTACTTGTGAATTTGCTTTGTTAGGACGTGTTCAATGTGCATTTTATCTTTAGTCTATATGTCCTTGTATTTAAAGATGCGCTTGATCCCCAGTATTGAAACATGATTTCCTGCTTCATCTCTCATGGATCCATGTCTCTGCTGATACTCTTTTTGTCTGAACCCCATCCCGACACCCACTATCATCTTGTGTTCACCAAGATCACAGGAATAGAGTCTGTCGGTGAACAATCCAACCTGAAGTACAGATGTAGTGAGAAAAGACTAGATTCGAAGAAAGTCTGTCAGCTGATGAGCTAGAATCCAAACAGTCTGGATTGTCTCAGAATCCACAAGAATGGAAGAAAAAGTCATTTTGTGTAATTTGCAAGTATGCCTGTGCATTATTTTCCTCTGAAAATCTTTGTGAGGATTAGAGGGAAAGTGATATATTTTTGTACCAAGCAATTTGCTTAAGAACCTCTTCTTATAAAGATAGAATAAATGCAATAATAGATGTATATATAATAACATATATCAGTATTTCTTATTTAATATTAATTATTTATTAGTATGATTAATATATAATTATTAATATGCTCGTAATTAATTTAATGTATAATATGTAACCTTGATATATAATATTATATATATATAACAAGTACAAATTGATTTTGTTTTCATTTTAAACCTTAATGCGATTTCAGGAGAAATCACTTTTTTTTTCTAGAAAGGGAGATGGGGGAAGGGAGAGACAGAAAGAGAATCTTAAGCAGTCTCCAAGTCCAGTGTGGAGGCCTCTGCAGGGCTTGATCTCACAACCCTGATGTCATTACCTGAGCCAAAATCAAGAGTCGGACACTCAACCGACTGAGCCACTCAGGCGCCCGCAGAAGAACTTTCAGTATTTATTCTAAATGGATAATCTCATTTGAACATGGTAGTAGCTGCCTAATCCTTTCTTGGATCAGCTCTGTATGCACTATAATTAAAAATATGTAAAAATGGTATATACATGTGGGAAGAGAAGGAAACACTGGAAATTAAATCAACTGATGGTTTTGAGGTATGGATGGCAAGAGATTTTTCCCCCCATTTATTGTAATTAAGCAATTTGTGTAGCTTAAAAAAAAGAAGATCTCAAAATGGGAAAGCAATGCCTCCAGGGTAAGTTTCCTTTTCAAAAATAGTCATTTTTACACTCTTGATCTTATATTCCTTAAACCTATTTTCATCATTAATTAAACCCATTTTCGTCAGCCTAGACTTCTTTCACTTTCCAATAACGTATTCCTTAGTCTTCTTATTTCTCGGTCTCATCAAGAGAACCCCTTGATTAGAGAACCAAAAGAGGAGAGAATACATTATTTTAGAGGCTCGAGTCTGACTACAGAAGACGGTTTCTGTCATAGGAATGACAAGTTACCGGAAAAGGGACGTCGTTCGCTCTCGGAGTCGGCTCTGCGGGAGACGCTGTGCACTCAGGCACTGCCCGGAGATCTATATTTCTGTTCTTGACATCTCTAGGGGCCACTGCCACTGCCAATGGTGATGATGATATGTGATGGGAAAGCAAACTGGGAGGTGATGTATCTTCCTTGACAGATTTAAAGGCTTGCCACAGGCAGCCCCGAGGCAAGTGCTGACGGAGGACATTCTGGCGCCTGCCTGTGTCAGGTCACTGTGGCACAGTCAGGCGACGCTGGGAGAAGCTCAGAGCCAGGCGGAAACCCTGTGGTTTACATCCATGCCTGGATCCTGTTTTGGGGGGGCAGGGGGTGAACTGGACATCGTCCTACAACGTCTGAAGTAGCCATTACTGTTGGTTAGTTGGTCTTTGTCTTGTACTTGGGTTATTTCTGTGGGGAGTCGGGATTTACTGCTCTGTGCAAGGCTTCCGAGGATATGCCTGTAGTAAACATTGGAATATGGTGAATATCCTATGATTTTGAGGCTTGCTCCCCATCCCCAAAGCCCTGCTTTCACCCAGCATTGTGGTCAGTGCTAGGTGTGGGCTAGGTCAGTCCTAATATTATCCCCTGGGAAAGCGGCTGACCTGAGTTACTGCCCTGGTGAAAATAAGCAAACACACATGAAGCGAAGCAAAGGACTTTGGGTGCTCCCTGGGGAGCCTGAGGAGCTGACCTTCCACTTCTGAAAAGCCAGGCTGGGCCATCGGAAGAGCGGACATGCGCTCCACGGCAGCACTAGCACCCAATGACCCTGCTCATTTTTGTTTCAATATAGATGGGAGTTTGAGTTATAAAACAGCTAAACCTTTTGCTTTTCTTTTTTGCCTCTGTCTTTTCCAGGGCTTTTGTAAGTATTTGACTTCACTCAAAATGTGCAAAGAGGAATAATGGAAGCGCCCGAATACCTTGATTTGGATGAGATTGACTTCAGTGATGATATATCCGTAAGTAGCCCTTCTTGCAAGCGATGCTTGAGGGGATTCTGCCTTCCCTTCCATGGGCTGCTTAAATTATAATCCGTATCTCCTAAACTCTCCCAATCACAGTTAGCCGTTGATAGCAGAAATCCCATGTGGCAGACAAAGCGGGGTTTCGGGGTCTCCTGGGCCAAGAAGTGAATCTCACTTGATGGGGTGTGGGGGGGGAGGGGTTTGACTTCACTGAGCCTCCCCTTCCTAATCCATTTCCTTGTCAAAATTATTCACTGAGTAAACGTAAAAAAGTCCCTGCGTATAGCACATGATTAACCCTATCAGGGCTAATTCCCTTTATATGACTGGCTTTACCATGGCCAGCATTCTTGGGCGTTCACAAGGATACAAGGATGGCCAAGTTATTAACTGATGAACAATAAGAGGAATCCTTCTAGTCCCTGCGGGCATCAAAGCACAGGTTGGATGCTTTGGGGGAACACTGAGAAAGAGTCATGTGTTGATCAGGACGGGACAGGCTGCCCTCTGAAGGTGCTGCTTAATCCTGTAAAGCTGTGTGGGCTGATGAGCTTCCTTGTTCTCACAACTTCCGCCAAGTCCCTGCTGCCTCCAGCTTCCCTCACGGTGGCTCCGAGGGGTCATCTCTATGTAGCCTACGTAGAGCTGATGGTGACTTACCCCGGGCTGCACTACGGTTTTGCCACAGAACCAACCGGCAGCCATGTTGGCTTCTCAGCCCCCAGCCAAACTGGGCTCTCGGAGTGTGTGAACAGAAGGTTGCTATTTCTGAGCTGGCCATCTAACTTTTCTTCCCAGCGCCTCCACGGTCACAATTGCTGACCCCACTTTTCATCACTCTCTCAGAGCCTGGAGTTTTGGTCCCTGCTAGAAATGGTCTCAAAAGGATAAGCTCTTGTCACACACCTCTGGCAAAGGGAGTCATTTCTCTACTTTGGCATTACTTCAAAGTAAAATTTGCATGCCGTATGCAAGAACTGGATTACTAGGGCGAGTTTGATGAATGACTTGCTTTATACAACCTTGGATGAGTCCTTGTGTACCAGGGGCATGTGAATTCAGCTTCTCCCTATCCTAGCTTCCAGACAATCTTTACTAATCCTCATTAAGGATTAGTAAAGGGACGTCAAGGGAGTTTCTTCCTTTTGCACCGTTGCTTTCTGTCTCTTGCGCTCTCTCTCTCTCTCCCTCTCTCTCTCTCTCTTTAAGTTACTACACTTAAAAGTGTTCAGAGCGTGGTTCTTTCATATCCTTCACCTCGAAGTATTTTGAGTTGAGTGGGGAGAAACAAGGAAAGAATCATGTGGGAAGGTGGAGAGAGTGCAGAAACGGTCTTAGCAGGGAAAACGTGCATTATGATGAGGAACTGAGGGTAGCTCTCTGAGCTTTGATGACGAAGCTGCAATTTAAGGGCATAGGCTTTGGAAGGCGGCAGTTGGCTCCAGCCTTGTTCTGCCCTTCACTGACAGGGTGCACAGTAACTTTGCCTCTCCAAGATACCCACCAAACTTTTTTGAGCGTTGAACGACCTGATAATATACACGGAGCACTTAGCTTGGCACACAGTAAGTTGTTCTTAAAGCAGCTTGTGTTATTATTTCAGTGAATAATAACAATAATATTTATATGACCAATGGTGAAGAAAGAACTCAAGGGAAAAAACTAGGCATCATGTCAGGACTTTTTTTCTTTTTTTTTTTTTAATACAATAGAGCATTTGTATTTACAGAAGAATCATCTGGCAGCAGCCTATAATTTTGATGAATTAGGGATCTCCACTTGAAAGATAATAAAGCGTGTTAGGCAATAGTTGGCACTGTTGAGCCAATCAGGGATACAGGATTGTGTAAGAGTTGAGCTTCTACAACTTGACCACTTGGAAACATAAATAAAAATCGCCCATCTGTAATTGTGTGGCTGTACTCAAGCCTTCCCCCGCCCCTTTAAATAGGTTTCTATTGTTGGGTTCTTCAACCTGCCTTTACACTTAAACCAGAAGGGGGAAAAAATGGCAGCACATGGAATGGTTCAAACAGTAATGGCACACATTTCCTTAGCACTCACGAGGGCAGACGCATTATCTTGTTTAATCCTCACAACAATCCTGTGAGGCAGGAATTTATCATGATCTTCATTTTACAGAAGAAAAAACCAAAGTGTGTACGTGGTACCCATCTTGTCTAGGGCCACCCAGCTCCTTGGGGGCACTCTCTCTCTCTGGAATACCTATTCTAGGCATAGTATTTAACTGACTCTCCAGATGACTATAGTCTACTGCAGTGGTCCTTGTCGGGGTTGATTTTGCCCACACCTCAGGAGATCATTTGGCAATGCCTGGAGCCATTTTTGGTTGTCATGGTTGGGGAGGGCTCCCACTGGCATCTAGTGGGTAGACACCAAGGATGCTTCTGAACGACCTAAAATGCACAGGAAATACCCCTACAACAAAGAACTCCCTGACCTAACATGTGGATAGTACTGGGCATAAACCATCATGTTTTTTGGGTTTTTTTTTTAAACCCCATGAAATGAAAGAAACTCTAATATGGCAGCCTCTATAACATGGCAGATTATTTTATAATAGTTTCATCAGATCAAGGTTCAGTCCCTTCAGTGTGCCAGAATCATATTATTCTTAGATAACAAGTTCTCGTGGAAAGCACTGGTGACCTCTTCAATGTCGAAATGATTGTCCTCAGCCTCTTTAGGTAAACCAGGAGCAGGAAATGTTACAACTGCTTTAAGAGCCAAACGGAAGCTATTCAGAGGTAGACATTTAAAAATGAAGACGTGTTCAACTTGCTAATTCACTGATGTAAAAAGAATGTAGTCAGTCCCCCATAAGCATGCCTTCACTTTTAGGATTCCATAACCTCCATCTCTCACAGCCCTTATCGCCTCTTCCCTGGTTGAGTGTCAGGAGTGGGGAGGAAATGGCCCAGTGTATTTGGAAAAGATGTTTACTCAAAAGGTGCCCAAGTTCGCAATTGCCTTTCTTATTGTCTAGCTGTGACCCTATGACGTAGTCCGCGCTTTCTGTATCACGATTTTCCTCTCTGGTTGTGAGTCTGGTTCTTGTTTTAATTAAGACCCTCACTGCATATTGGTTCAAAACAGCAACTAGAACTTTTTTGCGTTTACCTAATGAGACAAAACCCAGAAGGCAATCACATTATTTTGAAGTTTCCCAGACCCCAAAATAACATTCATCCTTTGCAAACTGCAGGGTTTGAACTACACGTTCTTGTAAGCCTGCCATCTCCAAGGAGCGAACATTGCCCAATCCCCACAGGTCAGGGAGGGAGATGACGACACGCAGAAATGCCACAGTTCAAAGCAGGGCTTTCTTGTCTCTGCAAATGAGTTTGCAGATTTCTTTCCTTACTCCTGTGGAAGGCATACATCTCTCTTAAAAAAAGAAAAATATGCCAGAATATTAGTTCCTAGTAGCCATCGGTGTATTTATTTTATTAAGAAAGCCCATTTTGCTATTCCCAAAAACAGTAATAGACACAGGACCAAACAAAACAGAGGCTGAACTGTACATCTATGGAGGGACCTCACCATTAGCCCAGACGTGGGTTCTGCCATGCGTGGCGACCCACGCTGTATGGCCAGTATCTTCGTTGAAGCCTCCCATCCACTCCTATTGGAATCCCGTTTGGCCGCTGAAAAAAACTGAGCCTTAGGGAGATCGCCTGACTTTCACAAGGGTATAGGTACATAAGTGGCTGGGTCAGGATTTAAATACAGAACTCAGTGGCCACGTTCCTCTTCCCCCTTCTGAGCAACTTGGAGTGGGGACTCCAGACTAGTCTGTAAGATGCCTTCACTTTCCACATTTGGTACTGATGTGACTGCAAATCGCTCTTTTGAAGTAATGGGGTTGGTATATATTCTAAATAAAATATAGAATGAGCTGAAGCAAACATAGGCAGATCTCTTAATTTTTTTGCCCTTGGGCTTTCCCATCTGTAAAATGCTAATAATCGGCTACCTATTGCCCTGGATTTTATGGAGAAAATATGAAATTTTATATATGTATGTATATAAATCTATACCACATATTTATATAATATACACGTATGTATACACACATACCTCTATGCATACCTGCATGTGCACATTTACACACACACATGTACACACACACACTCACAGACAGAAGGGAGGATGTACTCCATTCCTCTACTCAGGAATTTTTGCCACATTTCTATACCACCATGACTACAACTTTGGTGAAAGATGACATCTTTGGGCAACCTATTTTTTGTACAGATCACATGAGATCAAGACAAACAAATGTCCTTGCACTTCACCATCCCCTTTAAACCAACCCAGAGTAACAGCATGGAATTATGTGGATGCATTTTCCTAAAGTAACTGAACCACTGTCTGGTAGGAAAGTAACTTCTTATGGCAAACATCTCCTTTCAATGGGTTTTCACATTTTTCCATCCCTACACTAAAATGCCTGCCACCCTCTGGCTTGCGTGCACCACTTTACTCAACACGGTCCACTGACACCTCCAAGACTTCATTACATTTCCGCAAAGCCATTTCGTAGCGGCAGGAGGCCCCAAGGAAGGAAACATGTAGCTTATCAAGTGGACTCAGGCAGAGAGCTGAGTGGGTCAAGAGTACATCTTTTGCCCTGATTTTAGGAGTGAAAAAGAATGTGAAGTTAATCATGGTAGAAAGAACCTGCCTTGCCCCTCCTCTCTAGCAAGAGGTCTACATGAGTGTGGTCCTGTCACACTATGTGATTTCCCTATGTGCTTTCCAGAAAGTGACCAAGACTCTCTCATGTGGCCTCAGGCTGCCTCGGCCCCTGCTTCATTGTCCCATCCATCAGCTCTGCCCTTCCCAGCACTCACCTGCTCTCATCCCCATTAAAACTTTTCTTAGCGCTTCTCAGTATGATCTAGTTTTGTCAGTTGTTCTCATATTCTTTTTTGCATATGTCCTGTGTTCAAGTCTTAATTACCCTTCACTCCCTCCCTTCCATGGCCCCCGTTATCCCTCGTGTCTTGTTCTGCTAGTGTATGTCGTCTGTGTTCTCTTGTTTTCTGAACACCTGCCAGGAAGGAATTAGGAATAATCTAATCCAGACAAGATGAATTATATGTTCACGTCCCATAGGTACTATAAGAGGCCGAGACCAGAACCTGGGCCCTCAGATTCTGCGTCTTGGACTCGATACCTCTTCCTGAGAAAGTGGAGAGCAGCCTTATAGAATGATTTCCAAGAATGAGCAGCTGCCAGATTTTTTTTTTTTGCTCTTCCCTTACTCTGCAGAGAGCCCTAAAAGATCTTATCTTGCCTGCTAGTTATAGCATGTGTTAGATTCACAGTGCAGATTATTTACACAAACTGTTTACTTCTTATGTACAACTAGATTTTGTGCTAATCTACTCAGCAACACGTATTTAATGTTAACGGTGTGCCAAGAGCAGTTCTAGGCTTGGGAGAATGACACAGGCTTGATCTATGTTCTCAGGGCTTACAGAAGCCCATCATAACGATGGAGCCTATTATGAAATGTCAGGTTAATTTCACAGAAGGTCAGATTTAATTACAATTTCAAGCTCCAATCTTGACAGTCTTTATATTTCTGTGGTGATTGATTATTGGCTCGCAATTAAAACTAGACCATCATTGAAGCTGAACAGGGATTATAGTCAGCCATGTGCCCCGCTGCAACGTAAATTTCTTCAGTAATTTCTTTGTAATTTTAATGTTTGCCTCAATAGTTGCCATTGCTTTGGCTTCACTTCTTTTTTTTTTAAGATTTTATTTATTTATTTGACACAGAGAGAGAGATTACAAGTAGGCAGAGAGGCAGGCAGAGAGAGAGGAGAGAGGGGGAAGCAGGCTCCCTGCTGAGCAGAGAGCCCGATGTGGGCCTCGATCCCAGGACCCTGGGATCATGACCTGAGCCGAAGGCAGCGGCTTTAACACACTGAGCCACCCAGGCGCCCTTGGCTTCACTTCTTAAAAGCTTATTTTAATGTAAATCATATTAATAGCTAACGTTTATTGAACACTTCCTATGCCTCAGAGAGGATTACCTATGTTTTATGTGATTAGCTCATAAGCTTCACAGCAAACTCTGATAGAAGTAGCATTCTTACCCTGTTTTACAGATGAAGAAACTGGTAGAAGTTAAGGAGTTGCTATTAAGGTAGAAAGTGGTGAAGGCAGGATATAACGCGGGCGGTCTAGCTGTAGATATCATGTAGGTAACTTCTGTTGAAATGACTTCTCCTGGGCCTGTCGGTCACCTCTGGTTGGCTCGGTACACCCAGATCCCTTCTCATCCATGACCACCACTCCTAGCAGAAGGGAATTGCTGAGTGCTGTGATGTCTCACCACCTTCGCCAACGTGAACCTTCATCGTTTGCCTGACTACATGTTAGCATTATAATGCTATATGGTATACTCTTAAAATGGTCAAAACAGCTACTGAGTTTTCCCAAATACCAACTACAAAAGGTGTCTTAGCATAAAAGAATTTGATTATTATTAATTTTTTAAAAACCCTCTTGATGGGATAAAAACAAGGAACCAGATCAAAAATGCATTTGAAAATAAGATTACTTTTAATATTTTTCTCTAACAAATCCTAAATGGTAGACAGAAGTGTATTTAAAGCAGCCTGGGATGAATATATGAAAATGTAAGTCACCCGTATCCTCACTCTGCAGAGGCAGTGGTTGAAACTGTGGGCATCGTACGGTCACCTGTGGGATATGGACTGTGGAAAGAAGAAGAGTCCAAGGACAGAAATGTGCAGAAGTATGTCCTACATGGTATGGGGGAAAAGGGGTTTCTACAAAGGAGACTGGAAAGCAGTTTTTAGAAGTATAGGAGGAGTACTAAGGGAATCTAAGAGGGAGAGAGGGATCTAAAGAATTTAAAGAAGGAAGTGGCCAATAGTGGGAAATAGGCCATTTATTATAAAGAGAAGGGTTGGATTTTCCAGTGAAGACCCATTGGTGGCTATAATAAGAGTGGGGCCTTTGGGGAGGCGGAGTGGAGGCCAGGTTGTGGTGGCTGGAGAAGTACATGCAAGAGATGAGGAAGGAGAGAAAAGAACCACAGCAAGTCTCTCAAAAAAGATGGCGGTGAACACAAGAACAAGAAAGCCCATGGTCGACTGGGGAGGCAGCATATCTTGAGGGGGTGGGGTGCTTGTTCGTTTTTATCGGATCAGAGGAGAGAGCCAAGGTGGAGAGGGTGGCTGAAGAGGAGAGAAGAGGGAAGATGGCAGAGCCACAGTTCTGAAGAGACGGGAGAGGAAGAGACCTGAGCGCAAGTGGAGGGCTAGTGGCGAGGGGGAGGACTCTTAGCGCCACATCCGCAGCACCATCTGTGGCGAGGGCCTGATGTTGGGAAGGGCTGGCTGCTGGAGAGGAGGCCCAAACTGCAGAAAAATACCGTGTCCCTGAAAATCTCACTTCAGGGTGTGCCTGCTTCCGCTGCCAGGCTTGCGTGCACACATGGTGGCTATTTCCTTTACGCCTGTCAAGATGGCTGCCTCACTTCTGGGAGGCTTTGTGAGAAATCATGAATTTCAGGATAGTTGTTTGGGTGACTGGCTTAATTGTTTCTTTTGGAAACTTAATGAGACCTCAGTTGTTTAAAAGTCTCTAACTTCAAAAGGTGCTGGGGATTTTCGTTCTTTTATTCTCTGTGTCTCATTACCGTTTGAGTAATGTCTGCTTGTTCACCCAACTGGCTCCGGCTTTCCAGAGGCAGGGCCAAAGCCTTTCAGTCCTGAGCAATATTTAGGGTGGTCAGAGATCCTCATGGTTCGGTGTAGAAATCACGCACTGTTTTTATGAATTCCATGCACGTTCAAACTGTTTTGCATGGCAGTGTGACAGAAGTGACTGGCGCAGGCTGGGATGTGTAGGATTGTCTTGCGTCACATCGACTCTGTAGTTTGTGAAGCTAAGTTTCAGTGTCAGCCCTTGGCTGTGGACTCCCTTGGAGGCGGAAAGACCAAAGAGAAGCCAAAGAACATGCTGGGACAGGCTGGGCTCTCCTCTCTTCCAGTCCCAGCTCAGCCCCCCTCTTCCGGTCTCTTTAGTTCCCACATCTTGCTCTATTGAGCTTAAAATCAGGAGGGCAGTTAAGGTGGGGAGGGAACAAGGGCTGTGTACACACGTGGAGAACAGGTCAGGGGGAAGAGACAAAAACATTCAGCATCATTTTACTGCTGCGAACTGACTTCACTTGCATTATCTTATATGATCGCCTGTGTTCTATCTATTAGAAAAAAGAAAAGTGAGCCCCAGAGGGGTGCCTGGGTGGCTCAGTCGTTAAGCATCTGCCTTTAGCTCAGGTCATGATCCTGGGGTCCCAGGATCGAGCCTTCAATCGGACTCCCTGCTCAGTGGAGAGTCTGCTTCTCCCTCTCCCTCTACCCCAGCTTGTGTTCCCTCTCTCTCTGTCAAATAAATAAATAAAATCTTTTTTAAAAAGTAAGCCCCAGAGATATGAAATGATTTGTCCAGAACCCCACTTAATAAACATCAGAACTGGGGCTTCAATCCAGATCTTCTGGCTCCAAATCCGTTGTTCTTCATACAGAAGACTGAGGCATCAACCAGTACCCATACTATTAATCTATTAAAAGTGTGGGGTTTTTTTAGTTATACCATGATTGCATCGCTAGACTTGTATAACATGCCTTTCTAGGAAGATGAGTGCCATATAAATATTAACTGCTGCTATTATTATTTTTATTATTGCCGCTAAAATCATGGTTACATAGGGGAATTCATTTTGTTCAGTTCAATAAGTGCCCAGTATCTTTGTCCAATAAAATATTGTCCACACCCTCAGAAAGCAGAGAGAGCAATGATGGGAACATATAGGCAAAATGTCGTGTGATAGAATCTGTAATGGACATGTGCCTGAAATCTCTATAGAGAATAGTTGTTTGTTCTTGAATGTTAGCGCGCATCAGAATCATCTGGTTGGCTTGTAAAAATACCGATTGCTGGGCTCTGTCCTCCGAGTTTCGAGGATGGGGCCCAAAATGTGAATTCCTAAAAAGTTCCTAGATGGGGTTGATGCCACTGGTCCAGACACCACACTTTGAAAGCTGGAATTACTTCCATCTGGAGGGTGGGAGAAGATTTGGTAGAAGTGATTCTTAAGCAAAGATTGAAGAATTAAAAAAGAGTTTACCTAGTGGAATGGGTGGAACAGCACTCCAGGTGAACAGGATAGCATGCATAAAAGTATAAACAGGTAGAACAGTAGATAGGGGATCCATAAGAAATTTCACTTGGCCATAATCCAAAGACAAGTAGGTAATGGTAAGAGATAAGCCTGAGCTCATGGAGGCTTTCATGTGCCATGCTAAGGCTTTGCCCTATAGCCCATATGAAACAGAGAAGCAGCTTAGGCAAATTTGCATTTTAGAAAGGTAATTAATTCTAGTGCAAGCATGGAAGCATGGAGGAAATTCCCACTTAGCACCTCAATACAGAAGAGCTCCTTTGAACATCTATAATATTACGCCCAGAGATGAATCAGACGTGCTTGTCTTGATATTTCAGTCAAATACTTAATAAGACACCGTGTGCCGTGCATACGTGCAAGTCAAAGACACCATCCTTTCCCTCGGGCATTTTGGGGAGCCAATGCTAACACCTAGGCAACAACAGAGCACAAGGCGAGGCAGTATTTTACCAAAGGCAGAAAAGAGTGGAGTCTTTTAGTGCTGAAGCAGTTAGCCAGGGTTTCATGCAGAAAGAAGAGCTCCAGCTCGCCTTGCAGAGTGATGGCTTTTGCCTGGCCACAGGAAGGCTTGGCAAGCAAAGAGGACCCTGGAGTAAAGGTACAGAAGGTGGAACTAAACGTTGAATGCACAGGGTCACTGAAGAAGCGGAGGCAGCTGGTCAACCTCTAGCGGGGGCTTTTCTTGAGACATGATAGAGAAGTGGAAATGAACTGTGGTTCACAAAGGCTATTTCTGTGGGAATAACCTCTGGAAGAATTTACTTAAAATAAATTAGAGCAACATAAAGTCAGGAAATGTGCTTCTTAACCATCCGCAAGCCCCCCCCCCTCTTATCACCCAAGGATAATAGCTATCAAGGGAACAGAGTACAAAGGCATGGGTTGGGGACAAGGGACAAGGAAGACACATTGGGCCTTAGTTCTGGAAGGGCCAAAATGACAGTAGTTGTTGCCCAGGGAGTTGGCCATTGTCTGGGGAATGAGGTGGGTTGGTGATCAGACAGCTCCTAATAAAGGTCCATCTGTCCTTTGCACTGGGATGAGGGCCTAGGAAGCCCTCCCTTTCAGGTCCCAGATGGTAATACAATGTGCTTGTGCAAGGGAGACTTCCTGGGTCATTTGCTTATTCCTGAACGTGCTCATATGAAAATGTTTTTACCTGTTGGTTTTGTGAATTTTGTGTTTCCTCTGCTACTTACCCCATCATGACCTAACCATACAGCATTCTCTTAGGCTTTATCTTCTATCCAAAGGGCAGTGTGTGTGCTTACTGAAACAAATACACAAACGGATGTTTTCCTCGTGCCTTTATAAAGCGTGGTGGATTTGTTCACAGTGTAGGTTGGAGTGTTCTGTATACCCTTACAGTTATTCAGAACTTTGATTTTCTGGCCAAGGCATCATCCATTTCTCAGGTTGCTGTATTTGTCATTTTCATTACCAGGAGCAGCATATGACGTTTTATTCAAGGTCATTATTCCCAATGAATTAAGATGTCTGCCTTCACAAACATGAGTCTCTGTATGCCAGAGTGGAGAGGCAGAGTTGCCACGTGGGATGGGGGTTGAGGCAGTATGTGGGGCTCAGCGAAACGACTCCTCTGCCTGTAGTTTTGCCCCCACACCAACCAGGCTGCCTTCACTACTCCAATTTAAACCTCGTTACATTAAGAGTTACTGCACGCTATGGATCTTTGAGGTCACATAGGAAGAGCTGAAGGTGCAGCTAATAATTCAGAGATTCTGACATGCCTGACTTTGGGGCGAGAGGTAGCAGTTAGGATGCACGTGGCTGAAAATGCAAAAAGCAACAAACCCAATTTAATCAAATATATATCATTAAGCCCAGTGAGCGACCTTATTGAATTTATCATTAACTATATTTCAACACGATCCATCTTAAATTCCCTCTTTCAAACATTTTGCCTTGGAAGAAAAACAGAACAAACCAGAAGGAGAGGGGCTGAGACTTTGCCAAGGGGGGTGCTTTCCTGGGGCACATGGCAGCTGAAACACAAGGCCTCATTTTAATTGAATTATAAACTGTGTAATTATTTAACCTGTACCAGCTGGTCTCAAGAAGCTACCAGATTCCTTAGAGAGCTTGTACTTGGCCAGGAACATAAGGTACCTTATTAGGAACAAGAAAAATGCCTTGTGTACCTATGTTAACCCCAGCCCCCAAAGAGCATACCGCAAAAGGGGGAAAATGCTTGAATTTCATTTTTGGTTTAAGAGATAGCCCTCCCTCCTCCTGAGTATGTGGGTAGATTGACTGAAGTCCCTGTAGTCTCAAAGGAATGGGCACCACAAACAGGATATCATTGCATCAGACAGGTAAGAGTAATTTCTCTAATTAGTCATTTGAGATTTCATTTTTCACTTGGAAGAACTGGAAATTTAATTTGTTTGTGACAGGCGATTGGCAAACTGACAGTAGCTACCACTGCCCTCCCTACCCCCCGTCTTGCTGTCCTGACATCGTAGAGAAAGCATTGTGAGGGGGGGTCTCGATGTAGACTCTTGGCTTCATCTGTCAACATCAAGCTAACTAAACTACCTTCTTATTGACAGATGTGCCCTAATTACACATTCCTCACTTGTAATGCTAGAATAATCTTAATGAGTTTCCCGTGATCATTTTTCTTTCAGATTAAAGATTTGTTTTCAATCCCCCCAAATTTTGCAGCAGTCTTAAGTAATTTATAACACATTCTCATTGCCGTAAGAACATTGTTCCCAAAGGTACAGAGCAAGATATTTTTAGGGAGCCGCCTTTTAGGAATTAATGCGTGATTGAAGACAGTCGTTTGATTAAAGAAATAGCTCATCCTATCTATTTTGTTTTAAAACTTCCTTCTCTAAAGAAAGATGGAGTGGCATCAGACGTAGTGCCCATAAATCATAGCTATTGATTTTACATTTGTTTTAGCTCCTCTGATTTTATGCCCCCTCGTGTTGTAATTTGTTATCCTGAGAGCTGGTCCCGGAGCTGGTACTGGGTTGATGCTGGGAGGTGGTTTCTTTCAGTTCAGACTAATCTATACATGACACAGATTAGCTTGCAGACACAGAACCATGCTTCTTTTGCTTCTCATAACATTTCCCCCCGGGATTTCCCATGGAGCTCACAGATGCCACCCAGTAACATCTCTGGCACGTGGCAACACGAGGGACGTTGACATAGTCCAGCCAACGTGGGCACAGGTAAGGGTCCCGGCAGCCCCGCGTGCTGCCGGAAGCTGGGGGCTTCTGCCCTCGGCTCTTCACACCCAGACTCAATATGCAAATGTTCTGGACACCTGGAGCTTCTTGAAGCCAGAAAATCCTTCCATCCTCCACCAGTAGCAGAAGTAACGGAAGAATGTCTGCTTGGCCACACCTTGCGTGTGAAAGGGGGGGCCTTGGAGCCCCTTTTAATGTGCATCTGCTCCGATGCTTCCGCCAGATCCCCAAACAGCCCGTTTCAGATAAAATTAGACAGGCTTTCTGGATATATACGTGTTGTACTCAAGTATCACTTCTTGTGTTTTGCTTTTTCTGGCCAATTTGAGTGAATGTCACGTTCTCGTTTTAAAGTGTTGCTTTCTTCCCTTTGTCCTCTGGCTTCCCATTCAGTACTCAGTCACGTCGCTGAAGACCATCCCGGAACTGTGCCGAAGATGTGACTCGCAGAGCGAAGACAGATCAGGTACGTCTCGCCCCTCATCCCTCTCCTGCCCCCGACTCTCAGAGAGCAGAGGACTCCAGGGAGCCGTTTCCCCCTCACGCCCATTGCTCCCGCCTTCTGTCTTTCTTTTACGGCCTCTCCCTTCCTCCCCCCTACACACACGCCCTCCGCAAACAGATGTCAGGTCATCCTCCAAAGGCTAACGGGATGGGGAGGCCCTAATGAGGACACGGCTGTATACAGCTCCGTGGGGGCCGTCATCTCGGCAGCTCCAAACCACAGTATACGCAGCAATTTACTGAAAACCCGAGAAACCATTGGTGACAAAACATAATGATGCAGGCGCCAATGAAAAAATGTTGGAGGCACTCACTTCCCATATGGCCGGGACCAGCATGGGGGATGGTGCTTCGCCAGGGTCTGAAACCCTATCAGGGATGCGACATTATAGGATCTGCAAGAAGGCATACTGTAACAGTTAAGATTAAAGCAAAGCTTGGGAGTTTAATAGTGTAAACTAAACAGAGAATTACGGCCTATAGATGAAAACCAGCTGGTTGACCTTTTCTCCTTGCACACGCCCCCACCCGGGCACCAGAAAAATAAATAAATAAATAAAAGACATTCAGGGCTGTTCTTCCCCCTCTGGAAATCAGATTAAGCCTCTCTCCTTTTCTCTTCGCGATGGGCAGAAATGAGAATTAAAAAGGATGCCGATGGGGACGATACCATGGCGTTAAACTAGGAAAGGATGTTTATTGTTTTTCGAAGTTAAATACTGTAAGGCATCACCCTTCATTGTGCCAAAGCTGGATTTCCTCTGATGGTAGATCACATCCGGAGAACCATGGGCTATGGAAGGCTCAAGATAATCCTCCGATCATGCGTATCGTGTTTCAAAATAAATAGATGGCCCTCGCCTCGACAGCGACTAGAATTCTAGGCCATTCTCACTGAAAGGACTTGCCCAAAGCTAATTTACTTATCTCCTGGACTGCTCGTTCACTTTTGACATTTTGCTTAGATGAGATGGGGCAAATAATCAGTCTTCCTAGGTTTGTTTATATCTGTGTTTCTGTGAGTGAAAGTAATGCTTCATTGTTGGGGTCGGAAACACAGAGGATAGTTCTAAGTTCCCATAAAAGTTTTCATTCGCCCTCTCTTTTGGGGGGGCTGGTTTTTGTTTTTTAAATTTCAAACACACTCAAGTTTCTGTCGGGTGTAACGGAGGCTTTGGCCACGAGGCTCTAGGGATGTGCCTCCTGACAAGGCATTCCCAGGTTCCAAGTTGGATCGTCAACCGGGTGGGGGCAGTGATGTGGGTTCAAGTTGGGGTTCAGTTAATTATCAGCTGTACAACATAGAGCCTGAGAGGGATTGTCTACAAAATAAAGAAGGAGCTTGTTCTGCCAGTGTTCCCAGGCACTGTTAGGATCAAAATTATGTGACATATCTGAAGTTACTTTGTAGATACAGGATTTTCTTCTTTAACTAGAGGTGGGGAGTAAGAAAGAAGAAATAATAGCAACCACTTGCATCGTCCTCAGCATGGGAGGTCCTGTTGTAAGCCCTTCAGTTATTCCTAAAATCCCCAAGAGCTGAGTACTTACAATGTTTATGTTCCAGGTGGGCAAACTGAGGCACAGAGCAGAGAAGTCAAATCTCTTGCCTTGAGTCACACAGCAGTCAAGTTGCCGAGCTGGGACTCACACCACAGCAAGTCTGTCTCTGGAGTGGGTTCTCTATCCTTACACTTACCCTCAGACTGCTTGACTTAGTGGAATTCATTTAATTTTAAGAGATTTTAAAACTTTTAAAACTTTAAAAATCAACATTTTCCCTCATTGATTAAGTGGTGAATTTCTCTTCTCTGTTCTTTTTTTTTTTTTTTTTTTTTTTTTTTTTTTGGGGTGGATGGGTTATGGACATTCTTCTCTGTTCAATAGCTATTCTTGCTAACCAAGATAAGTGAATTAACCAAAGCTTTTAAAAATAATTTTTCCTGGGACAGGTCCATCCCATTTTCTCCAGATCATGTGACTTCTCACTGCTTGCACAGTAGGTGAAACTGGACATTTCTTCTCTGGTTGAGAAGGAGGCCAGTTTCAAGTTCAGAAGACTAAACTTCACCCAGAGCAAAGACACAGTGCTCAAGGTCATTGGCAATAATTAGACCTGACAGGAAATGGACACCTGTGGGCAAGACTCAGGCCTCTTAATGGAATCACATGTACACCTCCTATAGAATCACGTGTACGCATCAGCTGGAGGCTGTCAAACCACTTTCTGATAGAGCTAGAGTGATCCTAGAAAAGAACGCATACAAAAATCCATCTCTCCATAGCAGCACTGTAGATTATCTGTGAGCTCCTTTAAAATAAATCTCAACATAGTAAAGATTTCTCACAGCTAGTTTCTGAAAGAATTGAGCCATTCTTGATTCATTCCAAGAGCATCCAGCTCTAGAAATACCCTTTGCACCCTCCAGTCTTCCCTTGTCCACCCACCCGGGAAGAGCTTACACTGAGAGGGCTTGCGAATTTCCATCTTCATGGTAATCTTTTCAAACAGGTGGCAGCAGAAGGCACAATGGCCTCTGAGAAGAGTCCACACCTTCTTTTGGACAAGGGCATCCTCTGAGGAAACATTCCCCAAACTCCTGTCACTTAGAATATATGCCACCAGATAAAGGCTCTTTATCATTCTCAAGTTTGTTAAGCAATTTCTATTTTGTGCAGGTTGTCACATGCTACCGTCCATCCTTGCATTAACAAGCCCTTGATCAGATGTTCTCGGGCCCATTTGTTCTTTTATTTATTCATTCAGCTGAGAACTGAATATTTCACTGTCATGGGCACTCAGGACGTGGTAACAAATAAGACATAGAAAAGGCCCCCATTCTCGTGACGTTTATGTACTAGGGACTGACGAACAAAGGCAAGCAAACGAACACATAAACCAGATCATTTCACCCAGTGATAAGAGGTGACTCGAAGCAACAGGATAGAGTAACTTGTAGTATTTGGAGGAGGGCACTGCGGGGGTTTGGGAGCATTAGCGGAACCCAGCCAGTTGATAACCAGTGAAGATCATTGAAGGCAGAGGAACTAGCAAGTGCAAAGGCCCTGAGCCAGGAATGAGCTTAACATGTATGAGGAAGAAAAAGAAAACCAATCTGAAGCAGGATGCTCAAAATGAAGATGAGGTCTGGGAGATGGTCAGGGTCCTATTGATCATGTGTGCGGAGGTGGGTTTTACGCTAAGGGCCGTGAGAAGCACCGCTGGCAGGATTTCAATTTTTCTAAAATCGTATTACTTGGAAAGAAGCATCAGTATGTAGAACGATAACTCTCAACAGAAGGGGCTCCAAAATCATCTAGTTGGAGAGAGAGAGAGAGAGAGAGAGCATGTGAGAATGCAAATAATAAAGCAAGTGGCTAAAATACTGAAAACTGTTGAATAAGGTTAAAATGTATACGGGTGTTCTTTGTGTTGATTATATATTTTAACACCTCTATAGATTTGTTTACAAATGAAAAAATTAATTATTTACAAATAAAAAGTTTTTTAAAAGGCAGAAAATAATAATAATAATCACTTAGTCCAAAACCCTTTGGATCTTCCACAAGGATCCTTATCATCCTGCTTATACTTCACGGCTACAGTGAGAGAGTTCACAGTCTCATGAGGTGACCCATCCATACATGCTCATTTTTTTCATTCAGTCAAAATCAGTGTCCCTCAAATTACCATCCCTCGTCCCTGGTTCTTCCTTTGGATTCATGGAGAAGGGCAACCCCTCCTAGACAAGTTGCCACTAAGTGTTTAAAGATGGCAGTCACTCTTGGTCTTGTCTTCTCCAGGCTAAAATTTCCCTCCATGGTTTTAAGTCTATCCTGTTCATCCTTCTTGTTCGCTCGTTGATGACTGCAAATCACCAGCATCCTCCTTAGAGTGGAATCCTCAGAACTGAACCCAGTGGTTGCTCCCCGCATGGTCTGAGGAGAACCTGCCAGGCCCACTGTTCAGCCTCCAGGACTCCCCATGTACGTGCCCTGCCTTCCCAAGTGTGCTCCAGAGACAAGGCTCATGCCTGTCCTTTCTGCCTGTTTCTCAAGTGTCCTGAGAGGAGCAGAAATGTCGGAGGAGTCTCTTGGTGGCTTTGGAAGCCCGTCTGTGAGACATCCAGCCCAGAGCTCACCCCCCCTTCATCCCTAGACTCTGGGCCATGCCATGGGGGGAGGGGAGTCCGAGAAAGGCAAATGGCAGTGTTTTCAGAAGCCTGGGGCAGTGTCCCACTCTCCTCCACTAGCTGTCCCATGCACACGAGTGTGCCCTAGAGCTGTCCTTCCTCTACCTGAAGGCTTCGACCCCTATTGAAATCTGCACTTTCTTCTGACAGGAGTAATAGTTTAAACTGTCCTCTACCCATTACACTGCACTATGTAATGGGTAGCTTCTCATTGACTGACTGAGCTTCCCAGTTTTGTAAGAGAGTTTTGAAAAGACGTGTGAAGGTATTGCAGAGACCACAGAAAGGCAGAGAGGGAAGTGAAGAGCTAGAAATTGGACCATCGAGAATAGACTTGGCCTCTCTTGAGATTTCCTAGTTATTTCTTAGGTGTTCTTCCGGTCCTCCATAAACAGCTTCTTTGTCCTCAGAATGATTCTCTGAGGGAGGGCCATGATTATGCCCAATTTATTGATGAGGAAACCAAGACTCCTAGAGAATAAATAATTTGCCCACAGTTCTGGAGCTGGCAGGTCTTTTAAACCAGCTGTGTTGACTCCAGAGCCCTATGGACTTGAGTCAACTGAATAATTGTCATCCGAGGAGCCGTGTGTGGCTACTAGTGTGAAGCAAGGATTAGCAGCAAGGAAGTTATGTGTGAAAAACTTGCACCTCTCCAAATAAGTGATTTGTGAAACATTTGCACATATTCTCCGCTTAGCCCCCGCTGCTTGTGTAGGAGAAGGCGCCAGAGAAAGGCATGAAATGTTAACTCTGCCCCACAGTCTTCTCCAAATGAGAGCTAAAATAGGCCAACATATGGTCTTCAAATCAGACATATTCAGTTTCATTGACTTTGAGTTTTCTTTAATTAATTGGACATTCAAATACACATTCGTTTCAATTCACGATGCTTTAAGTGTCTTGTGATTCTTTCGAAATATGTATCTGCTAAGCTCATTGGATAATTTTCTCATGAAAGAAGGCAGATAAGTATTAATGCTGCTCTGCCTCCGAGAATGAGACATGCTGAGGAGAGAAAACTCAGTTATAGGACAGTAATAAATGGCCCCGGGTTGGGTTTGAGGAGAGATTCTGAAAGAATTTTAATACCCACATAATATGGACCATAATTTGCGTGACAGTGAGGGAAGGAGTGGCCTTCTTTTTGAAACTTCGTATCTGATATCTATCTGGTAAAAAGCATTTTGGTTGTCGATGTAGAAGCATTGCAGATTGGTTCTATTTTTAGCCCCTCAGAGTGCAGATTTTGTGACAAACACTGAACCTTTGAAAAAATGTGGTTTCTCTAAGATGTTCAAGGATTTCAGCCAGCACCAAAAATAGTAAATTGACGTGAAATTCATCCCCTTGACCCTTCTGTAACATAGCTGATGATGCTAAATATGTAAACCCCTATTTTTGATTTTATTAAGGTTTAATGCTAAAAGCTTGCAGGCAAAGGTTGGTGGGGTAGCTTACACTGAGAAGCCTGCTCATGACTCCATCTCACGTGCTGTATTGCCAAAGGGACTCCAAAAATTAGGGAAACATATTTTTTAAGATTGCAATTAAAATAAAAACAAAAACAAAAACGAGCGCATCAACCCGGGACAGCAAGGAAGTGAACGCCCATAACAAACATCTCAGTTCATCTCACCACGGTAACAATGTACATACAGCAAAACCTCTGGATGAGAATGTTACCAAGCAGAACACTTATTTTTATTTCTCTTTAGCAAAACTTTACTTATCAAGGTGATAATAATCCGTTGTAAAAAAAAAAAAAAGAAAAGCAAAAACTACAGCTAATGCTCCCACCAGAACTAAACGTGACTCTATTTCTTTCTAGCATTGTTATGGTTGCAATCCTCACGCAGGGAAACTGTTATCTGCTGCTTTTTTTTCGGCTGCTACAGAAGGCGCATGGCCTTTGTGTCTCACGAAGCCCAAAACTACCAGTGAAAATACACATGCCCCGGGCGCCTGGGTGGCTCAGTGGGTTAAAGCCGCTGCCTTCGGCTCAGGTTGTGATCCCAGGGTCCTGGGATCGAGGCCCACATCGGGCTCTCTGCTCAGCAGGGAGCCTGCTTCCTCCTCTCTCCTCTCTCTCTGCCTGCCTCTCTGCCTACTTGTAATCTCTCTCTCTGTGTCAAATGAATAAATAAAAAGAAAAGAAAAGAAAAGAAAATACACATGCCCCTCAGTCCAGAGGGAGAGACCATCTCTGCCTTTAACCCATTAGCACTTAGCTGATATTTCCGAGAGAAAGGGTATAAGTCAGTGTGGGGCAAGACAGGAGCAGGGGGCAGTAGAAGAGTTAAAAGTAAAACTTTGGTCATGTTGTGAGCAATGAAAAGGTCTCAAAGGAGCAAGTCTTCAGTGCATCGCACACTTGGCCCTTCTTCTCTTCAACTGCACATTTCTCGTCTTTCCTCAACCAGAGCCCCAGCACCACGGCTCCCTGGTGCTGTTAACCTTTACTAGCATTGTGGAATTAAGAAAGAAATGAGACAATATGAGAGGGAGAGGAACCTTAGGGGAAGGGGACCCCATCTCCTCTCCTCTGATTTAGCTTATTTTTATTGGGCTCCGAGAAACCTGTTTTGCACCCTCAAAATTGTTACAGAAATCTTGGTGGAAGTGACTTCAAGAGTCTCTGCAGGAAAGAAGGATGAAAATTCAGAAGTGGGGAGATAAGCATCATTTAGGCAGGAAGAAAAAGACTTGAAGTTATGGGACAGGGAAGAAGTGATACAGAAGCAAAGTGCCTTGTACCTTGCGTGGCCTCCAGAGTTCATTCCTGTCATAAGGGAGAGTGGTTTCCCAGTCTTGTCTTCCCAACCCGAGGCAGGAGTGTGAGTGTGTGTTAAGGGGATGGGGGCAGGGATACTCGTTTCAGAGCTTCATAGCATCTCTGAGAGCATCCCACTTCTTGTTGCAAACATATCCTTTTTCTTTAGTCTCCCAAAATTAAATGTGCCCCATCTTCCCATTTAAAATGAGCCCTCTTTGGGACACCTGGGTGGCTCCGTCGATTAAGCATCTGCCTTCAGCTCAGGTCATGATCCCAGGGTCCTGGGATCAAGCCCTGCATCGGGCTCCCTGCTCAGCGGGGAGTCTGCTTCTCCCTCTCCCTCTGCCTGCCACTCTGTCTATTTGTGACTGGGGCATATTCAAGTTTGAGGAGCACTGACTTAGGACACCCCATTGCTCATCCAGTGTCCATGATGAGTGTCACTCCGCACTCAAAACCAAGCAGTGGTTGCCCAAGGTTATTCTCAAGACATACAATGGGAAACTCTCTCCTGTGGTCTTCGGGGCCCTGAGTGATATCCTTCTGGTTCACTGAGCTTCTTCACATGCCCCTCTCTTCCCACTGTCTGCCTGCTGCATCAGGGAACCTTCTTCAGTTCTTCCAGTGTGCTGTGTTTTTCCCATGACACTTTCTTCTTCCACCTCCCACTTCACCTCCTCAGAGCCCCATTACCGGACTCCCTAGACCACCATGTTCCACTAGAAGTATAAAGCAAACCATTGACATAATTGAGATTTTTTTCTACGAACCACATTTTAAAACTATAAACCAATGAGATTAATTTAATCTTTAATTTAACCCAATGCATCAAAACTGTTATTTGAATGTGGACCACCAGCCAGCCACATTTTAACTGCTTAATAGCCACAGGTGTCTAGTGGCTCCCATTTGGGACAGTTTGAGCTTAGCTGAATTTAGCACTGTTTTCCCATCTTACTCTATTATTTCCTAACTCCCTGTGTTTCCTTCAACTCTTTAAATATCTGCGTTTCAAAAAATTATTAACAATATGATGTTAATATCAGTTTTCTCTAGTAGAGTAAGTGCAATCTCTTATTTATTATGGAAGCCCCAGCCCCCGAAACTGGAGCCTTGTGTATATCTGAAGGCTGGATGGGGAAATGAAGGTGTGAAGAGGTGAAAGAATGCCTCCCTCCTTTGGCATTTGTATCATAACTCTACCATCAGTATCTTTCTCTCTATTGGGTCATTACCCTCATCAAACAAACATTCTCTGATCATCTCCTGTTTGTTTGTGTGTTTGTTTGTTTGTTTGTTTTAGATTTTTAAAATTTATTTATCTGACAGAGAGAGAGAATGAGAGTGATCACAAGCAGGGGGAGAGGCAGAGGGAGAGGGAGAAGCAGGCTCCCCGCAGAGCAGGGGAAGCCTGATATGGGACTCGATCCCAACCCTCCGGGATCATGACCTGAGCTGAAGGCAGTGGCTTAACCAACTGAGCCACCCAGGTGCCCCTGACCATCTCCTGTCTTAAAAAGCAAACAAATGGGGCGCCTGGGTAGCTCAGTCAGTTCAGCATCAGACTCTTGATTTCGACTCTGGTCATGATCTTGGGGTCGTGAGTTTGAACCCCAGATAGGGCTCTGTGCTGAGTATGGAGCCTGCTTAAGATTCTTTCTCTCCCTCTTCCCCTTCCGCCCCAACCTCCCATGCCTGTTCGCCCTCTCTCTTTAAGAAACAAAACAAAACAAAAAACAAAAACAAAAACCAAAAAACAAGCAAACAAACAAACAAAAAAAACCAATCAAACCGTACCTGCTCTGGTGATTCCTACCCTGGTTCTCTGCTCCTTCCTCTCTGCATCCCTCTCCACCCCCTTCCAAGTACAGCCAACCTGCTATAACCCCCGTCACTGCCCTCCCCACTCCTTCACTTGAAGTACCTGCAACATGGCCTCCACCTCCCTAGGGAAGGCCACGACATCCATATTGCCGCATCTGCTGACACGGACACCCTCCTCTCTATTGGCCCCTTCGCATCATTTGAGACTCTTGGCCGCCCCTTTCTGGAAGCATTCTCCTCTCTTGGCTTTGTGACACCACCTGTCTCCTCATTTTTCTCCAAACACTCTGACCTCTCCTTATCTCCTTTGTGAGGCCTCTTCCTCCTTTACTTGGGCTTTAAATACCCAAGTGGGGCTTTTGGATTCAATAGGACCCTCTCTCCTCTCAGTCACCAAGTCTCTCTGGATTGGGAGCTTCATCCACTCTCCTGGCCGCAGATGTCACTTACATGGTGCTGCTGCCTGCCTGGGCTTCTTGCCACCTCCTTACATGCCAGCTACGTGTCTATGTTGGATGTCTTGTGCAATTCTAAAGAGGATCCTTGAATCCCATTCCCTGACATGTTCCTTCTCAGACGCCCCCTCAGTCATGGGCATTCAGGTTACTGATACACGCACTCAGTGACAGCAGCTGGAATTCTCCCTGTGCCTCACACTCCCCATCAGCCTATCACCACGTCCTGAGTCATCTGTGCTCAAAGTATGTGCCCATCTGTCCTCTTCTCTCCATCTCCTCAGCCACCGGCTAGGACAGGCCACCTTTATATTTTATCCGGGTTAATGGCATGAACTAATCTCACCCATTTCTTTTTTTTTTTTTAAAGATTTTATTTACTTATTTGACAGAGACAGATCACAAGTAGGCAGAGAGGCAGGCAGAGGGAGAGGAGGAAGCAGGCTCCCCGCCGAGCAGGGAGCCCGATGCGGGACTTGATCCCAGGACCCTGAGATCATGACCTGAGCTGAAGGCAGAGGCTTTAACCCACTGAGTCACCCAGGTGCCCTCACCCATTTCTTCACCACCAACCCTTGCGTACCCTGTTTCCCACAGAGCGGGCAGAAGGATGTATTTTAAAATGCATAGTGGATCATTTCACTTCTAAATGAAATGCCCCCAGGACACCCTATTCCTGTTAAAATTCTTCGCTGTGGCCAGGAAACCCCCAAATGAGTTGGTCCCTGACAACTTTCCCCAACCACATCTTTGATAGCTTTCTCCCTGGCTCACTGTGCTATAGAGGTAAGAGCTATAGAACCTGCCAGATTCTTTCCTGCCTTAGGCATTCAAAAATGTGGGGCACCTGAGTGGGGCTCAGTTGGTTAAGTAACTGCCTTCGGCTCAGGGTATGATCCTGGGGTCCTGGGATCAAGTCCCGCATCAGGCTCCCAGCTCCACAGGGCGTCTGCTTCTCCCTCTGACCTTCTCCCCTCTCATACTCTCTCTCTCTCTTTCTCTCTCAAATAAGTAAAATCAATTTTAAAAAAAATGTGCTTCCTTCTACCCAGATCTCCACAAAATGATCTCATCTCTTATATTTTCCCTCAGATCTTCACATAGTCGTCACATTGCTTTCTCATCCCCCTGGTCTTAGCTTAAATGTCACCTCCATGGTGAGACTTCTCAGCTGCTCTCTCTTCTAGTACCTTATGCGTTCCCTTCAAAGCACATTGCATTTTGTAATTTCTTATTCAAGAAATTACTTGAAGAATCCCTTGAATTACTTATTCAAGAATCCCTGTCTCATTAGGACAGGGAGTATGTCTATTTTATTCACCTCTGCACCCCCAGAACCACGTGCACAGAACCGTGTGCTAAATAGGTGTTGAAGGAGTGGACCGTATAAGAGTATTTTAGCATTCTGTCAATTTAACTCTTCTGAACGAACTTTATTATATTCTCATCTTGCTTACATGCGAGATTGTTATGTTTCACCAGTTGAAAGAATTGGCAGCTGAAAAAACAAATTCTCAGTGACCTAAATTTAGGTTAATGCCACTAACGATAAACGAAGTAAGGAAATTCTTCCACTCAACTGTTTCTAAGAAAAATTATCATGGAAAACCATTTTCCTAACTTTGCTCCTATCCAGAAGCTTCTCAGTAAGTGCTCACCAAAACCAAGGCAGGGAGCAGGGTTTGGGATTTAGGGGCACGTGAATCCGGAATGAGCTCAATCAGGTTTTACCACTGGTTTCTGGGATTCCATTACCTGTATGTGACCCAAATAGAGAAAATATGAGGGCACCTGGGTGGCTCAGTTGGTTAAACATCTGCCTTTGGCTCAGGTCATGATCCCAGGGTCCTGGGATGGAGCCCCACATTGGGGGTCCCTGCTCAGCGAGGAGTCTGACTCTCCCTCTCCCCCTCCCCCCACTCATGCTTGCACATATGCTCTCTCTCTCTCTCAAATAAATAAAAAAAATTTTTTTTAAGAAAATATGAACTGCATGTTTAAGGAATAATTGCAGTTTTGATAAGGCAGTAATGCCCTGTTACAGAAAGAAAGCTGGAGTCAGAGAACTTCGGTGTTTGTAGAAGAGTCAGCACACTCTGTGATTTACAACATAACAGTTAAAATTCCCAGAGTTCTCATTTATTTCAAGTGAGAATATGGAAGAACTGTTCATCCATCCTGCGGAGTTGTTACACAAACCTCTAACGAAACTGTACCTTGGCCTTGTACTCAGAAACTTAGAAAGCCTTACGCAAATATATGGTATTAGCAGTTTAAAAATGTTACATGCAAACAACGAATCATGGAACACTACATCAAAAAATGATGTACCGTATGGTGACTAACATAACATAATTTAAAAAATGCTAGATGGAGGAAATTTTAGGAACATTCCAATGAAAGAATATCATTTTTGAGAAATTCGTAAAATACACGGAAGGTCGGTTTTTTTTTTTTCACTGTTTATAGTAGTACTTGTGAAGTGTATATTGAACTGCACAGGAGACAGAAGAAAGGCACTCTGCCATTCATTTATCCTGGGAAAGCCTCTGTCTGCACTTTGCATTCGTTCGGCTGTACCTGCTCTTTCTCTCAGGGGCCTCGTAACTAAACCTGGGGTCCAGGTGGGAGCTCTTGTGCACAGACCCCAGGAGGGCTGTCAAGAGAAGAGTAAGCCACAGGCCTACGCTAGGCCTCACCCCTCTTTCTGCTCCCCTCCAGACCTTAGACTGCATTCCTCTCAAAACGGAGACCATGTTTCACTTTGCATCTCATGGAAAATAGAACTCATTTCACTTTTAGCCAGAGATCAGGAGGGAACACTCTTCCCACACCCTGAAGACATACCCCTTTCTCTTTCTTTTTCTTGGGTCTAAAGGAAATACCTAGCTCCATATTTAGAAATCAAATCCTCAGGCATTGGGGGAGTCAGCGGTTAGAGATGGAGAATAGAGAGATGGGGAGTAGAGGGTAGAGAGGAGGGATTTTCCCACCCCCACAGGGCCTCCATCTGCCTCCCCTTCTCTCCCTTCCGGAAGAGCAGTAACTCAGTAACTCGGTGTTCTTTGTCCTTGGCCTTTGGTCAAGGCTGTAAAACATCGCCACCTTCAGTCAAAACTGGTAAGCGTGTGTCTGCACTTTCCAGAAAGCACACGGAGCCTCCTCCCACTTTCCAGATACCATCCAGAGCAAGCTGTCCCCTGTTTCAGCGCTTCTCTGTTTGTTTAGCCACTTCACTGTCCTTTGTCCTGTGTCACTCTCCCTACAATTCAGCACAGGGAGGGAGAGAAAGAAAGGAAGGAGCCTGGAACAGGGGCCTGGAGTGAATACAAGACTTAATGCACTCAAGAGGTTTGGTTAATGGCAAAGTGAAGGTCAGCATACTTTTTAGATGACAGAATGACTCAAACCATGGACTTTCTTCAGACCAACTGCTCTTCTACGTAAACCGTGCTTTCGAATCTCAAAGGTTTAAAGCTGTCAAAATATTGAGTCTGAATTTACGAGAGAGTATGCCTCTTTGGTGAAGTATCTTTTCTGTCTAGTGTAGTAAAGGCTTGAGGATGACAGGGAGTTTTCACAGAATGAAGACATGGGTACAGATAGGGCACAGAGTTATATGAGCAAGTCTGGACAATTCTGAACAGAGCTGGAAATAATGGAACGTGAGTCTGACACTTTCAACAGCTGCTTGATACCAACAGCCACTTAAAGTCAGAACTTGAGGACCAAAGCAGTGATTCTTTCCCAATAGTAGTTAATGTCTTAATGTGAATAAATCATTGGTTGCTATTTTTAGAATGAGAAAGCATTCTCTTTTCCCCCTTCAGACTCACAATACCCTCAATAAAGGGTCTATGGTGTCAATGAAAGAGACGAACCAGCAGTCCTGTGGGAACATTCCAGAAACAGGCATTCCTCACATGGGTTCTTCCCAACATCATGGTCCTACACAATTCTCCAAATTCAGAGTTAACGCAACCCTTGTTTTAGATCAGGTTACAATCTAGTCTCCCAGGATGGAGCAGAAGAGCACACAGTAGGTCATCTACCCTCAGACTCCAGACCCTTCTTCCTATAGTCATGAGATGGTATGAGTCACCCGTCACCATTCCTTTCAGAACCTGAGGTGTTTGCAAGAAGCGGGCCCACTGCACATTTAAGTTTACAGTGGCTTAAGAAAACTCATGACTAATGCTAACACTCCCAGTCTTTCATAATGTCCTTCTTTTAAGTGGAAAAATAGAAGGACATGGAATATTGAAGAACTTAACAGGTATGTCCTTGAAGGTGCCTGGACTTCTGGCAGCTAGAGATGTGGAGTGTGTGGTTAACGTACATCTTAAGGCAATTACAAGTAAAACTGACCATTTTGTTTCTCTTGGAAAATACAATTCATTTAACTTTGACAGTGAATTGTAGGGAAACACTATTTTATCCTAAAGACATGCCCCTTTTCTTTCTCTTCTTGATGTCTAAAGCTAATTTTCTAATAGGGGCACATAATTCCATATTTAGAAGTAAAATAAATAGGCGTCCTGGGAGCCAGCATTGACGTTCAGTCTTGAAAATTGGATCCACCGATGGAATAGCAAACTGTACATTATCTTCCTAAGAAAATACTAATTTATAAGTCCCAGGAGCCAACGAGTTGTTCTGTGTCAGCAATCAGCTTAGCCTCATAATTATAAATTTGTAAGGATCTGTTGAAAGACATGGATCCAGAAGAATTATAGTGTTTCATAGTGAGTCACTTAGAAGAAAGAGCCCTGTTATTTGTAGACATTCCATATAGTCATAGAAATTTAGAGATGGATCAGGTCTTAGCAGTCATATAGTCTAACCCTTTTATTTTACACATGAAGAAATCAAGGCCTGGAACCTATTGTAGGAAATATATGAAAATATTTCCATATGCAGCACATCTTCCAAATGTCTATCTTCAATACGTTGCTAACTCTGCCTTTGAAATATTCAACACGGTGTGCCCCAAATGTGGCCAGCGTGACTCCTTGTTACAAGACGAGTCATATCTACGGACTGCACTTTGCATCTTTAGTCCAGCATATTCCATTCTTCCTTTCCTCTCACCCTCCTCGCTTCATTCATTCATTCATTCATTCAAAGATAAGCCACTGGGCCCCCATATCTGTGAGATGCTAGGCTAGACAGATGGCTGATTAGAAACATAAGGAGGTTCATAAGCACTCTTTGCCTTAGAGGAACTCTCAAGACAGACGGTGAGACAGATGCATGTGTGATGAGTTGCAAAAGAGCTTCATAAATATCCAACTCTAGGTACGGGCAAGTGTATCTCAGGGCACTGAGAAGCAGGGAGCAATGGT
This sequence comes from Ailurus styani, assembly GCA_002007465.1. Taxonomy (NCBI): domain Eukaryota; kingdom Metazoa; phylum Chordata; class Mammalia; order Carnivora; family Ailuridae; genus Ailurus; species Ailurus styani. The sequence goes on along the minus strand of LNAC01000238.1, from coordinate 1,360,344 downwards.
TTCCTGGGAGAGTCAGGCAAAGGGCACTGTGGGGGTAACCCCTGAGGGGAATCTCCTCAGATGAGCCTTGTTTCAGGCAGAGAAAGCAGTCAGGGCATTGTCGGAAGAGAGGGCCCTTGCCCAAAGGCAGAAGAATTGAAGGAAGAACTGGTGTGTCCAGAAATGGGGAGTTTAGCAAAGGAGGGTGCAAGGGGAAAGTGGTCATGTGGGATGATGGGTGCTTTGATGAGAAGATAAAGTAGAAAATAAATACAGGCATACCTCCTTTATATTGCACTTCATTTTTCACGCACATTTCAAACACTGCTTTTAAAAAAAAAGATCTTATTTATTTATTTGAGAGAGAGAGAGGAAGAGAGAGTGGCATGAGAAGGGGAAGGTCAGAGGGAGAAGTAGACCCCTGCTGAGCAGGGAACTCGATGTGGGACTCGATCCCAGGACTCCAGGATCATGGCCTGAGCTGAAGGCAGTCACTCAACCAACTGAGCCACCCAGGCACCAAGCCCCCACCCCTTTTTTTTAACAAATTGAAGGTTTGTGGCAATGCGGTCAAACAAGTCTGTCTGCATAATTTTCCCAACAGCATTTGCTCACTTCACGTCTCTGTCACATTTTGGTCATTCTCAGGTTTTTTTTATTTTTTTCATTCTTATTGTGTGTGTTAGGTTGATCAACAGTCCGTGATCTTTGCTGTTATTCTTGTAATTGTTTTGGAGCTCATGAGCCACACCCATATTAGATGGCAAACTTAATCGATAAAGGTTGTGTATGTTCTGATTGCTCCACCAACCAGCCGTTTTCCCATCTCTCTCCCTCTCCTCGGGCTTCTCTGTTCCCTGAGCCTCCCCAATACTGAAATTAGGCCAGTCGGTAATCCTACAAGGACCTCACAGGGTTCAAATGAAAGAAGAGTTGCATTTCTCTAGGACAGGCTGAAAGCTAGGCTCTTGCACCCAACAGTCAGGTTGTGAAGGCAAAGGAAAAATTCTTGAAGGAAATTAAAAGCACTGGTCCAGTGAATACACGAATGATAAGAAAGCAAAACAGCCTTATTATTGATACGGAGAGAGTCTTAGTTTAGTAGTCCCATTAGAAGATCGAAGCAGCCACAATGTTGCCTTGAGCCAAAGCCTCACTCTCTTCAATTCTGTGAAGGCCAAGAGAAGTGAGGAAGTTGCAGAAGAAAAGTTGGAAGCTAGCAGATGTTGGTTTATGAAATTTAAGGCAAGAAACTGTTTTTGTAACAGAAAAGTGCAAGGGGAAAGCAGCTTACGCTGATGTAGAAGCTACAGCAAGTTCCCCAGAAGATCTAGCTAAGATCATTCACGAAGATGGTGCCACCAAACAACAGATTTTCAATGTAGATGAAACAGCCCTCTGTCAGAAGAAGATGCCATCTAGGACTTTTATAACTAAGGAGAAGTCAGGTCCTGGCTTTAAGGGGCAGGTGACTCTCCTGTTAGGGGCTAATGTAGCTGGAAACTTTAAGTCGAAGCCAGTGCTCATTGACCATTCTGAAGATCCTACGGCCCTTAAGAATTACGCTAAATGTACTCTGCCCGTGCCCTGCAAATGGAACAACAAAATCCATATGACAGCACATCTGTTTACACATGGTTTACTGAATATTTTAAGCCCACGATGGAAAAAAAAGATTTCTTTCAAAATATCACTGCTCATTGACCATGCACCCGGTCACCCAAAAGCTCCAATGGAGATGGACTCTGACAAGAATGTTGTTTTCATGCCTGCTAACACAACATTCATTCTGTAGCCCATGGATCAAGGAGTCATGTTGACTTTCAAGTCTTGTTATCAAAGAAACACATTTTGGAAGGCTATAGCTGCCGTATGATTGCTCCAATGGCTCTGGGCAAAGTGAGTTGAAAACTTTGTGGAAAGGAGTCACCATTCTAAATGACATATAAAGCGTATCCTTAATTTATAAGAAGAGGTAAAAATACTCATATTCACAGAAGTTTGGAAGAAATTGACTCCAACCTTCATGGATGACTTTGAGGAGTTCAAGACTTCAGTGGAGGAAGTCACTGGAGATGTGGTGGAAATAGCAAGAGAACTAGAATTGGAAGTAGAGCCCGAAGATGCGATTGAACTGCTGCCATCTCATGATAAAACTTGAATAGATGCTAAGTTGCTTCTTATGGATGAGCAAAGATGGAATCCACTCCTGGGGAAGGTGACACAAAGATTGCTGAAATGACAACAAAGGATTTAGAACAGGACATAAACTTGGTTTATCCAACAGTGGAAGGGTTTGAGAGGATCGTGTCCAAACTTGAAAGCAATTCAACTGTTGGGTAAATGCTATCAAATAGCATCACACGCTACTGAGGAATTTTTAGCGAGTCTATCGATGTAGCAAATGTCATTGTTGTGTTACTTTAAGAAATTACCAAGGCCACTCCAGCACCCACCACCGTGATGGGTCGGTCAGCAGCCATCCACATCAAGGCGAGATCCTCCATCAGCCAAAAGATGATGACTCGCTGAAAAGTCAGATGATGGTTAGCATTTTTCAGCAAGAAAGTATTTTTAGTTAAGGTATGTATGCTGTTTTTTGGACCTAATCAATTACACGCTTAATAGCTTGGACATAGCTTTTATACACATTGGGGAGCCAGAAGATTCATTTGACTTGCTTTATTGTGATTTTCCCTTCATCATAGCAGTCTGGAATTGAACCTGCAAGATCTCTGAGGTATGCCTGTAAAACAAAACAAAACAAAACAAAAAACTGCTACATCCTATGCTGAGGAATTTAGTTACTATCCTGAAAGCCAGTTTCCCAAACCTTATAATTTAAGTATGATTTCCACCATATGTGCTATATCCAAAGCTGCCTTATGTTATTTTTGCTCTCCTCATAAACTACTTGTTCTAGTATTTGTTTAACAGTTTCCTCAAATGTCTTACTTTGAAATATACCTGTTTTCAAAAGAAACGTCCCATCAGTATTATAAATAGAAAATCAACATCAGGGGTGCCTGGGTGGCTCAGTCGGTTAAGCATCTGCCTTTGGCTCAGGTCATGATCCTGGAGTCCTGGGATCGAGCCCCAGGTTGGGCTCCCTGCTCAGTGGGGGTCTGCTTCTCCTTCTTCCCCTCACCCCACTGTGTGCACTCTCTCTCTGAAGTAAATAAAATCTTAAAAAAAAAAAAAAGGAAAAAGAAAACTAACATCCCTTGCAGTCAATTCAAGGTCATCATTAAAATGAGTGTGATTAAAATAAAACATTCCTGTTAACTCTTTGCTTCTCGAAGTCTCTGATCCTGAGGCCTGCAGTCTCATTATTTTAAAGGGAGATGGTAAGTTTGGGAGAGGAGTTAAATTCACTGCAGCGCCAAACTGAGACTCTTTGAATGAGTTGGGGAAAGAAAGAGAGTTGAATGGCACATGGCTCCCTTACTCTCTAAGTCAGGGGTATTCGGCATGGTTCCTGTGTACCATGTTCAGGACTGCAGAGATATGCATGCTACATAGGGGGAAATGTTATAGGCCATACAGGGCCACCTGAGGATTCTGAGCTCAGAAGTAACAAAATCAGACCTACACGAAGAGGGGTCACTCGGGACTAGAAAAGGAGACCAGAGAAGTAGCTAGAGCTTTGCAGAGGATGTGCGAGGATTCCCATGTGGTCCAGTCAGTATAATAGGATGACAAAGAGGGACCAGATTTGAGAAAAATTTGCCATCAGACCACAGCAGTAGTTGGTGCCTGGAGGGATGAGAGATGCAGGTCAAGGAAAGAGAAGGGCCGGTGATGCTCTGCAGAGAGATTGCTTGGGAGACTGCATGAGGGGTCACGTGACCCAGGCCAAGTTTACAAAGAAGAGATCGCAGAGCATGTGTGCTTGATGAGTAGGAGAAAGGGAGGGAGCAACGGAGGGAGGAGAGGGCTGAGATCCCTGCTTTGGAATGTGCTGTATGTGACAGATATGCACCCATCCTAGGCTTACGTTAAATGTTTGTTGAGGATACAGCCAAGTGTGGATGGTCAGCGGGCTACTGGAAACCACCTTGCTGGAGCTCAGAGACAGTCTCAGTGCCAGATAGATCGGAAGAGATCACCGTGGCCTATAAACCGGCCTCAAAAACACTTGCATTTACTTAAGGACCATTTCAGAAAATCTGTGACATAATCAGGTAGACAAGTTCAAGGTACACTAGACATGTTTACTTTCATAAGATGTGAAAAATGAATCCATTCAACCAAAAAGTCATTAAGAACCTATTTCTATAAAGCAATTTGCTGAGTGCTTTGAGGGATTGAGAGATAGATTAGACACAGAGCCTGTTCTCGTAGAGCTTGTAAAGATCTGATAAGATAATAGATAAAATTTTCAGGGATTTAAAGCTTAGCATAAGTGGACTTTTTTCATGAGTTCCAGAAAACAAATTTAGCCTCAGAATCTCTCTAGTAAGCATAGTCTGAACTTTGTTGTCATGTGTTATTAGAAATTGATGATGGTGTTGGGGTATACACATATATGTATATTATATATTTATGTATATATGTATATAATTATGTATATATGTATATAATTATGTATATTATATATATATAATATAAATGAAATTTGGGGTAGCCTTATAGAATTGTAGTTAAAATTTGTCAATCATTAGTAGCCCCTTTTCCTATGTGGTACTTAAATTGCTCATTTTCCCAGCTTAGGAGAAGTAATCTCAAGTTTTGTCTTATGTGTAGCATAAACTTGCCCTTCCTCCTCAGATGAGTATATGTGGTAATAAATTGGAACATTCCCATGAGACTCTCTTGACTAATCAATTTCACATAACTGGGACTTTTTTTTTTTTCCTGGTCAACAAGACGCAGACTAGAAAGCATAGATTTCACTCTGAGTCTAAGAAAGAGTCAGAGGTTTGAAGAAGAGGAAGGGCAACAAGCCTAACGTTGATGCCCCTTCTTCAGTTTCTAGACCCTTCTGTGGAAAGAAGTGTTTTCATAAGACTCAGACAGAACTCATTTCCATAGAGCATTCTTAATGGCTCCTGTCAGTACAAAACAGCTGGGAAACATATGGTATCCATTTCCCTGTATCACTTGGAAAAAATTTCACATGTAAATAAAGCCAACATAAAAGAGTAGCCCTTTGAACCCACGACCTTATACAATACATAAATATATTGGTACAATGCACTCGTTGTATTGGTCCACTAAGTTATGTGACTTTAAAATTTTTTTATTACGTTCCGAGATGCACATTTTCAAGAAGTTCCAAAGGAATCAAGGTAATTGGCAGAATATTAGGAAATACCATCCCTAATAAGTATGTATCTCTGAAATGTCAAGGAGTAACACACACACACTCATATGATGGCCACTGTATTTTAAGCTTTTCAGAAAAATTGATGGATAAAATTAAAGGCATATTTACACATTATAAACTTTACATCCGCTATCTCTCTGCTGTTTTAAATAAGTAACCGTGTGTTCTCGAAAGGAAGAGAGGAAAGTTTGGCAGAAATTTCTGGCAGACAATTTTTCATAGCCTCACATTTTTTAGGGAAAAATGGACCTATAAAGGATAGGAAACCTTTTAAATTTATAATGGACCAAATGGAATTAGTCTTTGCCTTTGCATATTTACATTTCATAAATAACTTTAGAAAACCCAGCTCTCATTGGTGATTATCACTCCTCTGAGTTTATTAACAGAAATTTTGTCCCCTGTGATACTAAGCCGTAAATCCCTCAGAAGGATGCGCTTTGGGCATTTACAAGGAGATTTAATGCGTTGCACAAAGTGAGATTCAAATTCAAATACTAGCATTTGTTAATTGTCTGCTCTGTGCCAAGTACTGTGTACAGCTTAGAACCAGAGCCAACAAGAGGCAAGAGAAGCAGCAGCTCAACAGCATCTAGATACCTTTCTTCCCTTCTGGAACATTCCTTGTTAATACCTGTTCCTTACTGAACAGAATCCAGACCTCCTTCCCCAGCTCATAGCATTATCTCTGTAGACTTTAAAGGTCTTGGAACTAGACCACTTAGCACAGACCTTCTGGAAAAACCCATGCCAAGTTGTGGTCTGTTTGGGAGTAAGACCCCATCCACCAGCAGTTACATACCATTCAGGCTCAGAATAGTTCCTCTCACCTCCTTAGCTTGCTTTCCAGAACTTCTCTGAATCCTTTTAGAACACTCCCCAATAGGAACAAGATTGACTGGTGATCTAAATTTGCGAACTTTTAATAACTTGTATGCTACTTTCACCCCTAGAAGTAGTGGTAGCCAGGGACTGTCCTAGAAGGTACAGACTTGAATACACCCCACCTCTTTCATTCTTTGGTCATGTCCAGTAGCAAAGAATGGACCCAAGCACATGCTTTGGGATTAAATACTTCCTACCTGTTGTTGTTCCAGAAGAGGAGAGCAAGATGGGAGGCCCTTAGATGGACAGCATGTCCTGAAAGGGATTGGTGTCAATGGAAGTGGAAGGGGAAGAGTCCATAAATCAGTGGTGTACAAGTTTCCAAGGGATCCAGGTCATCTGTCTAGTCAGGGGAGTGTCCCAGAGAGGAAGCAAGATCATCATGAGGGAGGAGCCTGTTGCTCCGTCATCCTGTGCCAGGAGAAGGCACAGGGTTATCTTCCGTGAGGCTAACCCAGAGAGCTGGTGTTCTTATCTTTAACCTCCAGGTGCATTGTCGTTTCACTGCACACTCCATCTCTACTAGATGGTCACTCAAAAGCAAACCAGACTCTCTAAGCTTTGCAGATAAATGAGAAGAAAGAAAGAAAAAAGCCCACCAACGTGTACATCTCGCTCAGCCTTGGCAACTCTTTCTCCTCCTGGCTGTTCCCAGCTTTGCCAACATTGGAGGGCAGACTTGAACCTCACAGCATGTTCCGTGGTGACGTGTTAATACATGACATTGCTGTGTCATACGCCAGAGAGCACCGAGAAATGCCCCTGAGCGATGGTTCACTGGGATACCCATCTGTGGGGGACAGTCACCCAATGGGTCACAGTTTCGGTTTCCCCAATATTAAGTAATTGACCCCCTTTTCATGTGGGACTTCTTAAGCTTTAGAGATATACATGTACGCATGTATGCACGCGTGCATGCGTGTGTGTGTGCATGTGTACATCCCTTCCCTCCCCAAACGACTTCGGAAGTTCATTTAACAGAGTATCTGACCTCCGTTTCTGTTTTTCAAGGTGGTGACAAGTGTCCTAATCCTTCCAAAGAGGGATAGCCATCCAGGGAATGAACCTAAAAATCTTGATTTTTTGTTTGCTTGTTCGTTTCAGCAGTCTGCTTTTTCCATCATTACTATTTTAATTAATTTTGAGGCATAACATTTATCACTCACTGTTTTCCAGTGGTTAGCATGAACTGTTTGGTTTATGATACACTTTCTGTCAAGGTCGTCCCCTCCAAAAGGGGCTTTCTTTGAACATGAGGTGAGCGGACTATGTCTGCCTGCATGGCCGCCTTCGGCGTTTCAGTGTAACACCCTCCTCTTGTATTTATTTTTAAACAGTTTCTAGCTCCAGCTGGAATTGCAATGTATCTGCTCTCATTACAAACACGCAGAAGCCCACAGGAATTGCCGACGTGTATAGTAAGTTCCGTCCCGTGAAGCGAGTTTCCCCGCTGAAGCACCAGCCAGAGGCTCTGGAGAGCAATGACAGCGATGACCAGAAGAACCAGAAGGGGGAGTACCAAAAAGGGGGGGATTCCGACCCAGGCCCCCAACCTGAAGAGCTCAGCCCCGGAGATGGAGATGGCGGTCCCCAAAGTAAGAGCGCTGAGCCCAGCACCTTGCTGGGGGAACTAGAGCACTATGACCTTGACATGGATGAGATTCTGGATGTGCCTTACATTAAATCCAGCCAACAGCTTGCCTCTTTCACCAAGGTGACTCCAGAGAAGAGAATTCTGGGTCTGTGCACCACCATCAATGGCCTTTCTGGCAAAGCCTGCTCTCCCGGCAGTGCTGAGAGCTCTCCAGCCAACACGACCCCGTTCTGTGTTCTTTCGCCCGTGAAAAGCCCTCAGCTGAGGAAAGCGTCGTCCGTCACCTGCGACCAGCCAAAGCTCTCTGCTGAAGAGTCTGAGAGTTCACCCCCTCTGGTGAAGTGTGGCTCCACCTATGAGCCCGAGAACCAGACCAAGGACTTCCTCAACAAGACCTTTAATGATGCTCCGGGTCGAAAACGCGAGAAGGCAGTGCCAGACTGCCAGCTCAGGGCCTTCCATCTGCAGTCCGCAGCCACAGAACCCAGACTAGAAGAGCCCATCGGGGGCGGGAACTGGACCAGCTCCCAGGGCCCAGAAGAAAGGAGTGAGCATCTGAAAAAAGCGAAAAGCATCTTGAACATCGTTAAGGAAGGACAGATATCTCTCCTGGTAAGTATGATCTAATTTCGTCCTCTAGAGACTTCGGTTTTATCAGCTCCATTCATGAGTAATGGAAGGATGAGCGTTTGTTCCTGTTCTTGCTTCATCTTTATTCGTAGCTTGAGTTAGATGATGGGCCTTTGGAATTTTAAAATACAAAATTAGGAGGTTAATACAGGGAAAAAACAAAGAGCTAGAGAGGGAGTGTTATTCCGCTTTAACTGTGCATGAATGTGACCTCAATAGGACCCATAACCTAAACAAAAACTAAACAAAGCCCAGCCCTTGCTTTCACGTGAACCTTAATGTCTTTCTTTTCCGTGTTCGAATGGGTCCCAGTGCTCTCACTCGGTTACTTGTGGGGACGTTGGTTCCTTGTCGATGGTGGGCCTGCCAGATACACGAACAGAAGGTCTTCTGTTTTATCCTGATCATTATTCAGAAGACTTGGACCAGGAAGTTTGAAAGCATTTGCAGATAGAAGCTTCCCCTAGAGCTTGGTTGCCCTCTGACCTCCATGGAGTTTTTACTCAGTTCTAGCGCTGCGTGTCTAGGGAGCATGAAGAAGCTTTTCCAAAGACTCCAGTCACAGTTAATGTAATGTAAGAAAAGTCTGTTCTGCTTAGGCTCAGAGAAAGCTCAGCCGAAATCACACTCTATCTGCCTGCATTGTTCTTTTCTGGCTTCCAGACTTGGAGCAAACAGTAGCAAGCCTGGGCTGATACTACGATGTTAATTAAAGTCTCACTCGAGAAAATCATCACATCTTGGCAGTGTGATTCCACTTAGGGTAAAGCCATGCAGAGATAAATACAACGTGCCTGGTCTCTTGTCACAAGTCTGACTGTTGTCATAGGCTGATAGACTTGAAGACTTTTACTAAAAAAAAATAATTTTTTTTTCTCCTGAAAATAGCTTTTCCACTTCTCCTGGCTCTTCCTCCCTTTTTCTCTCTGGTTCATTCTTTTCTTCTGTCCATCCCCTGTTTTCCTGTTTCCCAGATGACAACACCTCTCGACTCACCCAACAGTCTCTATCAACCCGTGTCATACGCAGGGAAATAAGCTTCACTAGAGGTGAGAACACTAAAGGCCAGGAATAGCCTCCAGGTGCCCCAGGAGTTCATTTGGGTGCAATTGTCTAGAAAAATAAACCTGTGGTAGCTCTAGTTGTGGCAGCCATCAGATAGTTTGCGATCAAAGCCAGTTCTCCATTGTTCCACCAGATGGTGGAGAGAAGTAGTTCCTTCATTCAACAAACCTACAGCAGAGGATACAACACAGTTAGGCTGTCAGCACTTAGCAGTCGAGTGGAGGAGACAGAGAGGGAGCGTGCCAATTACCATAAATGTCATTGCAGTTGTTTAGAAAACCGTCTTGGCGCCTCCGCGAGCTCGCTGACCGAGCCCTGTTGCCATGTCTCCCATGAAGATAAGTCCCTTGAGGACTCAGGTTCTAAAGGATATGATAGCAAAAACTGTAATGGGAAGTCACTAGCATTAATAGTAGGGAATTTTTGACTTATCAGATCCCCAGGATGGCCACCAGAGCTCCCGGAAACCAGCTCTTCTTCCCCGTGCCCACGGCGAAACCCCCAGAACATCTCATTCTGATTCTTGACCTAAGTGTTCTAATATTTCCATCTATACAGCCACACCTTGCTGCCGACAACCTAGACAAGATTCACGACGAAAATGGCAACAATCTCTTACATGTGGCCGCATCACAGGGACACGCCGAATGTCTGCAGCACCTCACCTCTTTGATGGGAGAAGACTGCCTCAGTGAGAGAAATGCAGAGAAGTTGACTCCGGCGGGCCTGGCCATCAAGGTGATGATGGGTTGGGGGTTGGGGCCACCATACCTGAAAGGTGGATTTCTGTTTTTGAAGGTTCCTTGGGAGCTAAGTTGGAGAGATGAGTATGGGGAGAGAGTAGCGTTATATACCATGCAAATGGCAAATGAGCATACTACATTGAAGAGAGTAATCATTTTGGTTACTAACTGCTTTGAGCTTTGGAAACTACATTCCAATTTATGGTGCAACGAGGGTAAGCGTCACATCAGCTCATAAAGAGGAACAAAAATGATCTATTGTGGTTCTCAGAGCTTTTGTTATTCAAAGTGACTGCAATTTAGATTTTTAACCGCACCTGGATTTGTCTGAGACTGTTTCATTTTTTCCTAATGTGAGTATAATGAGTGAGACAAATGAGGAAAAGGTGTATTTTAAGGAATGATAGCTCTCAAGAGTATGTCAGATAATAAAGCAGGGTTCTAACGGATCACATCTGAAGTGTAAATGTCTTCAGTACCAAGAGTTGTTTAGAATGTCAGGGCCAAGTTTTGAGTGTCACGTCGACTGGGATAGAGCTAAAAGTTAGAACTTGTGAGTCAGGGAACCATGGTCTTTTATAGCTCACTGCAATGAATGCCTCTGTAAAACAACACATCACTAGAAGTTTAGCTATTAAACTATGCTCACTTTTAAGATCTTTGGCAAATAAGCGTAGAATTCAGTCATATTTATGAAAAAGCCAGGAGTGAAGTTCAGGGAAATATAATACATCTTGTGCTTCTGCATATGTGCTCTGGTTTACATAATAGTTATGTCCTCTAAAAGCTGAAGATTCATTTTTAGAAATGGAATTATTTTTGAAATTTACTAGGAGAACTTGCTAGTTAAAGAAATCCACTTGTGTATTCACTGAAGAACATGTTACATTTGAAATACAAGTGAGTGCTGTCCTACCCTTACTGTATCTTTTATGCAAATCTTAATTTTTATATCTTTAATTTATTTACCATTCACTGAACTTTTTAAAAATATTTTATTTACTTATATGAGATAGATAGAGAGAGAGAGAGAGAGAGAGAGAGAGCATGAGTGGGGGGAAGGGCAGGGAAGAGGGAGAAGCAAACTTCCCGATGAGCAGGGAGCCCAAAGTGGTACTCGATCCCAGGACCCTGAGATCATGACCTGAGGTGAAGGCAACATTAACCGACTGAGCCACCCAGGCACCCCACCGTTCAGTGAAGTTTTATGTATTAAAAGTTGCTTTCTGTCTTATTGAATTTTTTTCAATGATAATACATTATTTCCAAGGTAGTATAGAAAATGATATTTTTTTGATAAAGTAAGAGATCCAAGACCCTGGTAGATATCGCTTTCCTTTAGTGCATGTTGTTATGTTGCATTTAGACCTCCAAACAGCCATCATGAAGAAAGAGAAATTAGATGGGAAGTCAAGGTGCAGTATAGATGAGTTCAACAATGTGTACCAAGTTCACCAGGTACTGTGTTACGTGATGACAATACAAATATGAATGAAACTTAGTCCCTTTTCCTCAGGGGCTGATAGTCAGGTAGATAGGGCAGGTAAGTTACCAGTAATTCAAGTGCAGGATGCTAAATTCTGTTCTAGTCCTATATCAGAGTCCTGTGGGAAGACAGGGGTTGGATCTGGTCATCAATGGGTGTGGGTCAGTGATGAATAAAATATTCCTGCAATGCCAATAAATGTTGACATTTGCCTTGCTCTTTTAGTGTTTATAAAATACAAAGCTCACTAGCTTTCCTAACTGATGTTACATTATGGAGTATGTCATAGCTACATAGTTGGATGAGAAAGCTTTTTCTTCATTTATATGCCCTAGTTCTCATTTTCATGGATTAAGAATCTTCAGAGTAGGACAGTACCTAAGAAACTTGGTGGTCATTAGGCCAACCCTGGTATAAACTCCTTCTACAGTATCAATATTGGTAATTCATCCTTAAACTCCTCCAGTCGACGTACTGCTGTCATATAATCAGCATGTAACCTTGAACTGCAATACTTTTTGTTTTTTTGTTTTAATGAAGAACTCATATCAAACCCATGAGATTCAAAAGCTCTTATGGATTTGGGGTCTCAGATTTTTCATATTTTTATTTCTGGGCAATGATATGAGAAATGGAACTCTTCCTCTATTTCTTCATTTAATCTAGAATTTACAAAAGAAGTCAATACAGATGTTTTATAGTAAGTGCCACCCCCTTTGGGAATCTGACCCAATGCAAATCCTGCCTCAGTCCATTCAGTGTTGCTTGGTAGACATTGGTGAAGTTGAGGGAGTTCTACGAAGTCATCAATCTTCCGTTTTAGGACCTTGTTTGGAACACCAATGACCAACTGATGGCGTTTCACCTCATTAAGCATAGTTCTGAGAGCCCTGCTGTCACTAAAGACAACAAACTTGGTTCAAACGAGCAGAAGTCGCTGAGATCATGTGACTCCGCTGACAGGAAGCAGAGTCAGAGATAGGGTATCAAATAAAAAGATTACCTGAGAAAGGGGGCTTTGAAGACTTAAGAACACCTCTCCTCTACCCTTAAACTCCTTAAATAGAATATAATAAATTCTTACCAGTTCCATGCAGAATTTATTGAGAGTTTTCTGAGGAACCCAACACTAGACAATGTGGCAGTTCAGGGCATTACCGAGTGCCCTTTGGGAACAGTTAAGCAAAATAACTGGAAAGAAAGATTTCTATACGGTGAGAGCAGTGTGTTTCTAAAATGAGGCCAACACAATACATTGTTTTAGGAGCTAAGCAGACTTGGAGTGAAATAATCTTAATTTCTTTTTTATTTCTCGTTCAGTCCTTCTGATTAAGCTCAAAGATAACACATTGGTGTGGTGAGAAAATGACTTCAAAGACATAACCTACCATCGTTCCTTTTTAACATCCAGTGAGTGACCCCAGTTTCGGGGACTCCAGCAGCAAAATCTCCTGCTTCAATTTAATAACATTTTTTTTCGTTCTCTTTGTCTTTCTATTTATGGCAAGCAATGTTGTGTTCAAAATCATCGTAGAATCTATTTCTTTCTGCCTTTATAGCATCATTTTATTATTTAATACATTTTTTCAAACGTTACCTTCTTGAATAGCTAGAACTAACAGATATCTGACAGAACATGCTCCCAACAAAAGCAGAATACACATTCTCCCCAAATACAGATGGAACATTCACCAGAACAGACCATTTGTTGGGCCGCAGAACAGGTCTCAATAAATATGAAAGGAATGAAATCATACAAAGTGTATCTTTTAACCATAATGAAGTGCAATTAGGAATCAATGACAGAAGGAAATTAGGTATACTCACAAGTATCTGGAATTAACACACGCCAAAATAATCATTTATCAAAGAAGAAATTACAAGGGAAAACTGGAAAATATTTGGAGATGAATGAAAATGCAATGTATTATCATTTAAGGATACAGTTAAAGCAATGCTGAGAGGGAAATTTATAGCCATAAATGCCAGTATTTTAAAAAAGAAAAGCAGGAATGCCTGGGTGGTTCAGTGGGTTAAGCGTCTCTCTTCAGCTCAGATCATGATCCCATGATTCTGAGATAGAGGCCCCCTCGAGGCTCCCTGCTCAGCAGAGAGTCTGCTTTCCTCTCTCCTACTACCCCGCCACCCTACTTGTGCATTCTCTGTCTCTCAAATAAATAGATAAATCTTTTTTTAAAAAAGGAAAAGATATGAAGTTAATAGCTTAACCCTCTACCTTAAGAACCTTGAAAAAGAATAGAAAACTACGCTCAAAGCAAGCAGAAGAAAAGAAATTTAAAAATTGGAGCAGGCAAGGGAGCCAGCCCATACAGACCAACCTCCCCTGGCAGCAAGGAGTGCAAAGGAGGGAGGAGACAGATCTGAGGTGGCACCTGGAGGCTAGTCACCACCCACTCGATCTTGCTAGATTCCCCCAGTGGAAGAATAGTCTCTGCCTATGAATGGTTGAGTGTTGACTACTTGAAATTCCACTATCCAAATAGGTATAGATGAAAAAGGAGTAGACTACCTCTTATATCTTATGTCTAGAATAAACTTCCCAGACTCCATGGCACGGCAGCTCTTTTCTCTTGGGCTGAAGACCCACACTGGGCAAACCAGAAAGGTAGCTAAATGTCTCATTTGTGTTATAGAGGATCTGGGAGAGTGTGGTACTAGTAAAAGGTAACAAGTGTGGTAACTAGTAAAAGGTAACAAGTGAAAGGTAACGCACAACACTTGTTACCTTTTAAGGTAACAAAGGTCATATGCTTTGTCTCATCTGCTGCTCACAGTAACTTTATGAGGCAGTTAATGCTATCCCTGCCATTTCATAGATGAGAAAACTAAGTAGCAGAGAGAGGAAGCAACTTGTTCAAGGTCTTATAACTAAGTAGTGGATTAAGGATTAACATCCATTGCAAAGTCTGGATCCTAATGACTAGGTTATACATTTCACAGCTGCCTTCCTTGTTTGTACAGTGTGGGATCTCAGGACAGGAGGAAAAAGCCAGCGTGGGGATGGAGTCACCGAAGGCTTTGGTGAACATAGCACTTGAGCCAATATAATAAGGTTATTTTCTCTTTCTTGATTTTGGAATCCTACCATTTCAAATTATGAAGGGTAAAAATCTATTCTAAGAGCGAATGAATAAACAAATGTTGGTATATTCATACAATGGGATACTTACCAGGAATAAAATAAAAAAGAGCAAACCTTTCATACAAGCAGAAGCTTGCATGAATCTCAGAGTCATGAATGCTGAGTGACAAAAGTGAAACACAGAAGACTATGTACTCTCTCCTGTTGTGATAGAAATCCTATCAGTAGTTGCCTGGGGCAAAAGTGAAGACCTGAGACCCTAGGAGCCCTAGAGATTTTGGGGAAGGGGGAATGGAGATGTTCTCTATCTTGATTGGAGCAGTAGTTATAAGAGAATATGTATTTGTCAAAATTCATCAAACTATATGCTTCAAAAGGGTAGAGTATATTTTATAGTATGAAAATTATACCTCAAGAAAGTCATTTTAAACTAACTGATAACAGTTATGAAGATGCATTTCAGTAAAAATCCCCCGTCTGATTTTGAGCCAAAAGCACAGACCAGAGATAAAATAGGTGACAGACTGCAAATAAATGAAGCCTAATACAAGAACCAAAATTCACGTGATTTCTTCCATTGACAAAATTACCATCTGTGAAGTATTTTTCAAACTTTAGTGTCCTTGAATTTCTTTCTTTCTTCTTTTTTCCAATGTAGAATGGTCAGTTGGAGTGTGTCCGTTGGATGGTGAGTGAAACCGAAGCCATCGCAGAGCTGAGTTGTTCCAAGGATTTCCCAAGCCTTATTCACTATGCAGGTTGCTTTGGCCAGGTAGGAAGAATTTTTAATAATCAGGTTTATAAGCCATCATTTCCTCGTAATATTTTTTTAACTTTTAAAAATTATTTTTATTATAGGGTTTTTGTTTTGGGGGTTTTTTTTGTGGGTTTTGTTTGTTTGTTTGTTTGTTTGATTTTGCCCCAGAGGTACAGGTCTGTGAATCCTCAGTCTTACACCTTTCACAGCACTCACCATAGCACAAACCCTCCCCAGTGTCCATAACCCATCCACCCGAGCCCTACCCTCCCAACCCCCAGTAACCCTCAGTTTGTTTTGTGAGATTAGGAGTCTCTTATGTTTTGTCTCCTTCCCAACCCCATTTTGAGTTGTAATATTTTTTAAATGAAAAACATGTTTAAACAACCTAAATATTCTCTGATAAGGTATTGGATAGATAACAAAGCTATATCCCTATGATGGAATTTTATGGGAAAACATGGGCATTATATAATATTGAAATGTATGATACAAAACCATTCATATAATTTGATATCAACTTTGAATTCTGGAGAGAGGAGAAGAGAAGTAGGTAATAAGAGTTTAAAAAATAATGAAACAAGATGGGATGGGGAAGGAGACAAACCATAAGAGACTCCTAATCTCACAAAACAAACTGAGGGTTACTGGGGGGTGGGAGGGTAGGGATAGGGTGGATGGGTTATGGACATTGAGGAGGGTTTGTACTTTGGTGAATGCTGTGAAAGATGTAAGCCTGATGATTCACAGACCTGTACCCCTTGGGCAAAGAATAAAAATAAAATTAAAAAAATAAAAAATAAACAAATAAACAAACCAAAAAACCCTATGTCCTAACATGTTTATAGTAGTTATTACTCAAGATGGAATTAGAAATGGCTCTTATCTTTTTTCTTGTATTTTTCAGCATTTTCCAACTTTTCTACAATAAATGCATTTAACTTTTGTCAAAGGGGAAAATGATAGTTTCTTCTACCCAATATTAAGAGGAAAATCTTCAGTAAGATGTTAACTAAGGAAGTTTTTCTCTATTGAAGATGAGCAAACACACTAACTAGATGAGTCTCAGTTACAAACAGTTCCTACATTAGGAAATCCCAGTGTGAGTAATTGATGTACACAGATCACAGTCCAGCCTTTGGAGTAAAAAAAAAAAAAAAAAAGTAACTCCCTTTGAGAATGATAAGTATAAATTATATGTTTTTTCCTAAGTTGGAACCACAAAATGCCAATCTCAGTCTTAAAAAAATAAATAAAGTCAGCACTATGTATTAAAATAGATTTAATCATATTTGTTTGTGGCAAAGAAAATTGCTTCTCATGCATATAACCATATCCCCTTTGGCTTCATAAACTTTCCCAGTGGCAGTAAATTGTGGTATTGTCAACAAGAGATTATGCTTTTTCGAGCATGACAATCTCAAGTTCAAAAAGTACCCTTGGAGAGTATTACTACAGTCTCTTCTTTAGTGGGAGTCCAAGTTAAGTGATGCCTTATTTTGTGCCATGGTAACTTCATGTGTTATTATGTATATATATTAGCATGTATATTATGTATAGTAATATACACATTAATATGCACTATTAATATATGTATACATTAATATGTATAATAATATATGTTAATATGTAATATTTCCTGTATGTGCCAGACACCAGGCCATTGGATTTTTCATACATTATCTGACTTATTCCTTAAAACAACCCTGTTGGAGCCTACTGTTCTTACCCATCCTGTAGATGAGCATGAAGAAAGAAAGTTAAGTGACTTGCATGTGTTCAATGCCTAGTAAGCGAAGTCTGCATCTCAGCTGAGGCCCTGTGACTTCAGGATCAGGTCCTGTCTTGTGTCCACCCGTGAAGATAATGTGTATAGCCTGTTTACAGCAGCATTGATCTAGCCAAGGAAAGCTTTTTTTTTTTTACAATTTTAGCTAACAACACACTGTGATACACAGCTCATCGAAGAAGGGAGTATCTGGTACTAAATTTATGAGATGAAGAAAGGAGCAGGAAGAACATTTAAAATTTGTCAAAGCTACTGTCTTTGAAATAATCACTCCGTTTTCTCTGTGTACCGTCCTCATTAGCCTCAGCCATGGTTTTCTACCAACAACCGTAATAGTTAATAAGCATTTGTGAGGGATGCCTCTTTTTTTGCTTATACTGGCAAAGAGGAGAATAGAATTATCGAATGACCAGAGGATGTCATCACTGATAATCTTCATAAATCATTTGCACTCTACATAACAGAATGTTCTTTATTCCTGAACTGTCTGAATAATTGTTTCACGTCCCTGATTTCATTTTGCTTATCTAAAGCCTCACAAGGAACTTGCGATACCAGTGAAAAGGCTACCTGCACTTTGGGTAGAGCTTGGGAAAGAGAAGGAGGAGAGGACTGCATTGCCCTTCTGAGACTCTAAGTATAAGCAGTTGGGCCCCCAGCCTTCTTTGTCTCGGGAAATGCTGCTTAATGCATGCCAGTTTCTCTGGTCGGCTCTCACACTGGGTTTCTCATCATTGTGAAGCAATTGGGACAGAACCAGAGCAAGTGCCCTTTCTGGAACCGGTTGAGTGATGGCTTGGCTTGCTAGATGGGACTCGAGGAAAAGCTGGAAGTGGGTGACCTAGTTGAAGAGCCATGTCAGACATTTGCTTCATGCAAGTTATCAGGTTCCGGGTTGTTATTTCAAGCTGATAAGCATTGTGCATGACCTCGAGGCCAGCTGTGAGCAGGCCCAGCCCAGCGGCGCCCTTAGGAGAACATTCCTACCCAAGTGGAAAGCGTAGAAGCCCTTCAGAGCTGTGAATTCTCTCCTGTCCGGCCATCCTGTGGCCGCCGCAGGCACTTATGTAACAGATAACCTGTCGAGATGCTGAACTTGGAACCAGGACAAGGCTAATATTTTCACAAGGAAGACTGTTACCGAACGGTTTTCTAATGGATTCAGCACATGCAAGTTTTTCCTCCATCAGGCCAGCAGTCGAGTGTGTTCTGGGTTTGTTTCTTGAGTAAATACCTCTGGAAGGGATAGTGCCGAGCAAAATTCCTCTCTCGGTTTACTTTCGTTGCCCTCTGCCCTTATATAGATTCTTAAAGAGCGGGCTCTCTTTGACTCCCAATTTGTGTCCTCCTTCTTGTAAAAATTACCTTCAAGACTCCAGTACCACAGGGCAGCCTGCAGTTTTTAGTGGTCTCCTGGAGTGATGGATCTTCGGGTGATAGGAATTGATTTTCCTCATCGTGACACGTGAAGTCTCAGAGGGTGCAATTACTTCATGGCCTGAGTGTCAGGAGCAGAGCTGGCCACAGGGAGTGCCAAAGCGAGAGCTGTTGGGGGGACTCAGGGAAAAAGCAGGGATGTCCTCCAGTTGGCCCACTTGCTGTCCCTTGAGAGAGATGTTGTTGGCGGAACAATGGGGGCAGAAGTAGATCGAGTTAGAGCCACCACCTGTGTGACTGGGGCTGTTTGCTTCCAACACGAAGGTTCCAATGATCTGGTCCCCGCTCTCCACAAAGCTGTCACCCTCAGCTGCTCGGGGAGGGGGTGCTTTCGCCTGTTCGACGCTGGACATGGGTTCAGTGGGCTCTGTATTATTTTCACCATCAAACCTAGGGATCATTTTGCTCCTGAGTCTTCCCTGTGACTCTTGGTAAGGAGATCCTGCTACAGAAACAATCTCCATCGTAGCATTCGGCATACACCAAGAACACATTTGCCTACACTGTGTGCATTCTCCCATTTTAAATGTTTGCCCTAATACAGATCCAAAAAAAATTGGGTGGGGGAAACACTTTTTGAAAAAGGAAAGACTCAGCAGTTCCATCAAATGGCCATGAATAGTGACAGGCAAGCTAACAAGAGGGATATTTCCACAGGCTGTGTGTTACTGTTTTTCCACGATTCAAAAGGCAGACTATTCTGTTGACTTCATGATTTCACCATCATCAGGAAGAAACAAGTAAACAACCCAGACAGTGCTGTGATTGCTGATGAAAGCAAAATAGAAAAATCTTTGATTAGCCTGGACATCCACCTGCTCTCCGAGGACAGCTCTTTGAAACAGCCTAAGCGACACTGAACTCTGTGAATCCACGGACTAATGGGCTGTTAACCATACTGTCTGTGACCCGAGGGGTGCAAAACGAGTGTGTCCATTATGGAATCAGGGGTCATAGGTCAGTGAGTGGTTGCGGACACTCACACTCAGTAGACAGAAAGCAGAGACCTGGAGAACACAAGCTCCGTGTCTTGGGTTTAAATCTGAACCCTACCACTTACTAGCTTGGTGGCCCTGGAGACAGTTATTTTTTTAAAAAAAAGAAAAGATCTCTCTGGACCTTGATTTCTTCATCTCTAACATGGAAATAAAAGAAACTTCTTCACCGGGCAGCTCTGGGGACTAAGTAGAAAAAAAGCCACATGAAGCATTGCCCATTACTGGCACGTAGTAGGCATAGATATTGGTTGTTTGGGTTATTATGATTTTGGATGTCTCCCAATTTCCTATTTTTATTGATATCAGTATTGTTCATTTACTTATTTCACCATAAGGAAAGCATAAGGGAAACTTGACCAAAAAAAATGCTTAACCTATTCAAGAAATCCTTGGATATACTTTTTTTCACATTTTACCATCTCTGGAGTCTACCTTTATCTTATAATAAAGGACCTCATGAAATTATGGCTGGCCACTTTTCTACACTTTACCATCTCAAAAACAAGACAGAATCATACAATTGATGGTGTATTGGATTTGATGATACATGATTGCAGAAAAATCTGCCTCCTTTAGAGCTTAAAAGTTGTAACAAAAACTGTAGAGACTTTATTGATGCCGGTAATAAACCTTGGGCACTCTTTTCCATTACACTTTTTATTAGACTTTGTCCAGAAAATCTTATAAATTACATGCATTAATTGTATCATTAAACAAATTGCAATGCCTTTAAGAACACACAAAATACACCAATAAAGCAGGTTCCCCAAAGAGCAGAATATCCCCCAGAAGAGGAAACCAGGACATGAGGGAAGTTTTTAGTCAAGAGATGAAAATGGAATGTATCGATGAGTGTGGGTGGTTGGGTAGAATGTTAAGTTGGAGAGGCATTCTGTTAAACAGAAATAACACAGAAGGGCTTCTCCATCCACGAGACTGCATCGGATATTCTCTGAAAGCAACATTTAGGGGAAAATGAAATTCAGAAATTACATTCTCCTTTGCACATCTCCCTGATGCACACTCATGCACACGCACACATGACCAGGAAGAGAGCGCTAATACACATATGTATTAATGAGGCTTTTCTTGGTTGGAGAAGATAGTTGGATTTGTTCTCCCTACTAGATATTTCTCAAACAAGTCACTGTTTGAATTATAGGACCATTGATCTCTGCTGGCATGTTCTCCAGAACCAGAGCAGAAAATCTCATTTCTCTGAGATTGGATGCTACCTATGCTCTTACCAGAACCCAGGAATTCAAGATCTTTTGTTTCCATGAAGTTTATCAGTGAACAGGCTGATGACATTGCTTCGTGTTAAAGTAAATGGTCTACTACAGAACACAAAACT
Source organism: Ailurus styani (assembly GCA_002007465.1). Taxonomy (NCBI): domain Eukaryota; kingdom Metazoa; phylum Chordata; class Mammalia; order Carnivora; family Ailuridae; genus Ailurus; species Ailurus styani. The sequence goes on along the minus strand of LNAC01000238.1, from coordinate 1,339,195 downwards.
GAATTCGAGGGACTAGGCAAAGACGTGCCTGGTCGCAATATAGAATAACGGTTCTTCCTCTATATAAGTGTTGCCTAATGAATTGGGTAAGATCTTTAATTATCAGGAAGATCTTTTCACACCATCAGAAGAAAAGAAGGTGGGATATTGAACAATCCAGACTGAACCTGACTTGGAGGACTGTCGGGAACCAAGGCAGCTCTTGGCCTCATACAGACGTTGGCCTGTTTGCCTAGATTTTCAAGCCCCCACAAAGTCCAGGTCTCTAGATTCTTCTCCATATGTCAACAAGGGGAAAATTCCTACTTATGAAATGTAGTTTTCCATTTTCTACAACCCTGTTATTAAAAGTCAACATGCTGTGAATGATAGTAAGTGCATTTTCAGTACAGGTGGAACAACCTTATCCACTATAATATTAATTGAGTCTGAAAAATGTGAAAATATGCCTGACAGGCAGGCACATACAGAACATTTCTAACTATCTTGTGTTCCGCTAAACTTGACTTGCTGAAGAATGGAGCTTCTAGGACATCAGAGAATGTATACTTGTCTTCTTTGGCTTTCTGATTTGTAAAACAAGGGTGTTTGAATTGGATAATTCCCTCAAGTCTCTCCCACTCTGCAGTTTTAAGATTCCATGATTAATAGCAGAGAGCAGGCCAAGTCACCACAGTCTTGAGAACAACCCACTGAGGTGGCAGGGCTGTCCTTGTCACCTGTCAAGTCACAGCAACCTACCCTCTGGCTGTTTCCAGATCTTCTCCATCGACTTCAAACCAGTGGGTTATGTTTTTTATCCTGAGATGCGTCCACTCACCAGACCATTTACGGAGTGAGGATCTCACGGTAGACTCATTTGGCTCCAAGTCAAAGTCATACCGTTTTCCCCCTTCCTAATCAGGAAACCAAAAGAAAATTGTCTACCTTGTGCATGGAGTACCTCACCACCCACTCTGCTCCAAATATCAGCCCCAACTTTCCCCAAGTTTGCCTCTGAAGAAGAAGACAAGCACATCAGCACACTCTGATCCAGAGTCCCACTCCCAGCCATGGCCTCCAGGCTTTGCTCCACCTTATTCTCCAGGGACCTTGAGGGTTTCATGTTCTGCAAGGTCTGTCTGCTTTCGCAGCTGACACTCCCCCTGTTTTCCCTGGGTGTCTTCTTGGTAGGTAATAGACATTGATTGCATGTTTCCCTTCTTGTACTTTGGGGGGTCTTACTCCCTGCTCACTCCCATCGAAAGAATGTGGTGCAAATGCTCATTCTGCCCCTGATGTTGCCACAACGCCTTCATAAACAGGGCCCTGCTTCCCCTGCAAAGGGCAGACCATGAAAGGAGTTGGCTGTTTTTATCCAACATTCCTTTAGCAGATTAGTTGGCATGTTCAGAAGGTGAAGGCAGATTTAATCCAGAAAAGTATAAAAGTTCATGACCAGTCCGAGCAAGTAACTGGAAAAAAAGGAAGAAGAAGAAGAAGAAGAAAAAAAAAACTTTAAAAGGCAAAGGAGAGGTTCAAGGCCATTTCAAACACACAGTCATCTTTTTAAATGTCAAATTCCACTCACTAAACTTCATGCTGTTGTTTTTACCACTCTCGTGTTTTTTTTAACATTCTACTTAATTCATCTATTTTAAAACAGTGAAATCCCATCCCCCTGCTTTCTCCTGGGGCCAAACATAACATGAAAATACCACAAAATACTCAGTGGGTAAAATGCAGACAGATTTTGACAACACGCTGAGTGCACCATGTCTTTGCTCTTGAAAGGTTGTGTTCAGAGCATTGGATGCCCTCCATTTAACGGTTAATAAGGGAAACCTTTAGCTTTCAAACCCCGCCAACATCTGGTCAGAAAAATCAGGAAGGTCCTGGTTTTCTCTTAGTGAGGTTATCTTATATTTAGCCACTTAAGCTCTTGCTTCTCTCTGTCAGCCTGTTGACTGCAGGAGGTCTGGGATCACAAAGGCTTGGTCAAAGCATTATCAGCTTCAAAGGAGAAGCTGGTTCTCTTATGCCTGAGGTTTTAAAATAATATTCCTGGACCCTAAAGACAGTACAGCAAAGGAGCAAAAACATTGCCTTGGCCGCAAAGACTTAGATTCTGGTCCCTGCTTTCAACCTGTCTAGCTGTGTCACTTTGAGGAAGTACTCAAATGTTCTACAAATCAATTGTACATCTAAAGAATAACTAAAGTAAACTGAAAGCATTTCTGACATAACTTCCCACTCTTAAAGTTCTCTGGGCGTTCCTCCTTCATGGACTTTGAGTCAGAGAGATGCCTGGATTTTCAGTTCAGAAGGAAGGGTATTTTCTGCTGATAAGGTAAACCTGGTTCTATGTAAGCTTCCCACATCAGAGTTTTGTTTTCCTCTGACTTTATATCAGACTTGCTGCATGATATTCCATTAATTGCAACGGTCTTTGTGTTCACAGGAAAAAATTCTTCTTTGGCTTCTTCAGTTTATGCAAGAACAAGGCATCTCCCTGGATGAAGTGGACCAAGATGGCAACAGCGCCGTCCACGTAGCCTCCCAGCATGGCTTCCTCGGCTGCATCCAGGTACAGAGGCACTGCTGCTTTGAGGAGACAAATGAGTTTATCAAGTCATGAAACAACAATAACAACAAAAAAATGGAAATATTGTTTACTGGAAGACATGTGTGGATTAAGTCAGCATTTTCTGTTGTAGTAGATCATAAGGAATTAAGTTGATAGATGCGTTTTTCCAGAAACCCACAGAAATGTCAACATAAAGAGCCCTATGAGTTTCCCATTGAGTATTGCAGGATGTCGAAATGGACTGGAGATGGAGGGCTATGGTTTCCCCCCTTTCTCTGGGGCAGGGCGGAGCTTCTTGAGTGCCTTCAGGAAGCCCAGAACTGAATACAGGGAGGCCTCAGGTATTACCGCTGCTCCCCTCAGCCCGTGGGCAGGCTAGGCAAGGTGGCCAACCTCTCCACCCAACAGCCTCAGGTGGCCTCCTCCTTGAGTCCTACCTGCCTCACAGGTGTTACTATGGTCTGTGTGTGCAAGGGTGTAGGGTTGGGGAGCAGAGCCACAGAGGAGGGGGGAGGTTCAGCCCCTGGCTGCCAGCCACCTGAGAGAGAATCCGCATGCTGCTTAGAGCATGTGGAGTACCTGTAAGAAGAGTACTTGAAGTCTCACCCCTCAGCCAAGTAATTTGGTGCAAAAAGCTGAGCCAAACCCAGTGTCACCATCATAGTAGCATGTGGCTGAAAGCCACTCCTCAGGAGTCTGAGGTGTGTGTGAATATAAAAACCAGATAGATCCCTTGACTTAAAAAATGTTAAGGCCCTGAGTGACTGAGAAAAGAGAGAAGGTGACCAACGAGAAGTAGGAGGAGCAAGAGGAGTAACCATGTGAGGGAAGAAAAGGCTGTACATTGGAAACCACGTTTATTAAGATTTGGCCTGGAATTTGATTTGTGTAATTACCTGCGTCAGACCAATCACACCATTGTTATCGTGGAAAATGGGCCAGCATCTATGGATGTGTTCCCACATCTGCCCGAGGTGTAGGAAATTCCTGACTGAATGAGTACAGCTGAACCCCGTGAGAAAGGAAGGTGCTTTTACCTCACAGAGTTCACGCATTTCAGAATAAGCTGTGTGCATACAGCAACTCCAAGAAAGAAGCATCTTTTGTTGCCTTATTATATGTTATTTCTTTTATTGCAACTCAGCATGCTGATTTGACAGGAACTTACTGACGTCCTACTGTGTGCAAGGTGGATTGTATCCCAAAAAGAAAATCGGGTAGTGAGAACTAGTTCCTTAGGAAGGTAGAAGGGATTCTGGAAATGACAGGAGAGGATCTGGAAAAGCTGTCGGTGTGAAAGGGAAGAGACTAATAAAAGCAAAAGGCAGAGGTAACAGCAGAATGCTCTCATGAGTCTGCCCTTTGGAAGACAAAGTTGGTAGGAAATATTCCACGTGTCTGGAAGTTTCCCCCACTAATGTTGGCAACGTGTGCATCTTCGCATTTAAGGCATCCCATTGTAAAAGCAGTGATGAGAACTGAGAGCCAAGAAAAAAGAGAAATTTAAATTATCAACAGGATCTACGAAAGATGAAAGAAGTACTGTGACTTTTTGTGGGGGAAAAATAATTGAACATAACCGAAAACTTCAGTTTTTTCCCATCTAACAAAACATTCTAATATTTAATAGTCTTGAACTTTTTTTTATCAGCTAATAAGTGACTGAAAGCCAAAGAAAACCGGCTGATAGCACTAATTCTGTTTGAGATTTTGGTTATTTTTCTTTTATATGTGAAGAGAGGCCGTCTGTGCTTTTGGGCCATTCATCTCTCCACTTAACACAAATGATATTTTTGGCACTGGATACGGTGCCTGTGGAAACTTGGATAGTCTTGGAAGCGGGTCTATCCCCTGGGTGTGAGATTTTAAAAAAAAAAAGAGAGAGAGAGAAAAACACAGAGAGACCGAGGGCAGAACAGGAGGTGAGCACGGGCCCTTTTATGGGGAGGCAGAGACAGACTCTAGGAAACTCTGAGAGGGAAATGGCGGAGGCAGAGTCAAGGGAGTGGGAGCAGTGAGTGTTGGCAGGGACACTCTGGATGGGTCGCAGGAGCTCGGGGCTGAGGCGATCAGCGCGCCACTCCCATCAGAAGTAGCTCGGACTTTCATGGTGAGTGGTTGTAAACCCGAAGGAGATGAAGACCCTCGTGACTTCTCTGAGTTTAAGCAATCTAGGAATTTACAAATCCCAAGTGTTACTTTTGGGAACAGTAGCACCTTTTACTAGCATAAACCCAGAGGTCCGGTCTCATCCTGATAGTGTGAAAGGATATGTCAGATTGGGGTAGCTGATCAATATTGATATAACAGCTTTTTGTGGCATCTCATCTCATGTCACCGCAGTATAAATGGAAAAGAATTTTGATTTTTTTTAATTAATGATGTCAACCACGGTCCATTAATTCAGTCTCTCCTCTTTGCTAACAATGCATTGGCCAGATTCCATAGCTTTCTGCTTGCTTGTGACAAACCAGTTTAAAATCTTGGTGTTACTTCTGAATCATAGTCGTCTCCTCTCCAACCCAGATTGGACTCAGGATTCAAGGGACACAGCCTGGGGATGGAGCCATGATTGGCTTTGTACACCTCACCTTAGCTCCTGTTCCCCTCTCTCTGCTGGGCTCAGTGTTGGAGACAAGGAGGAGGGAGGAGGGAAAAGTTACCTGTCTCTTTGCTTAACTGGCAAAGGTCACAGCACTGTCCCTGAAAGCTGTCATGGCTTCTCTGGCTCACTGTGGTGGTCCATTAAAGTCCTCTGTGGCAGCCTTCCGTGGTGACCCTATGCTGGGTATGATGGGTGAGGGCTTCCGAGGGCTCTCTGGAGCCTCCCCACTGACACCTGACGTGGGAACTCTCACCCCAACTTCACATCCTCCTCCTCCTCCTCCCACACAGCCCCCTCCGCCTGTGTCACACCCACTACTCTTGCTGCCAGACAACCCTCTCCTTCTGTAGCGGGGTGATAGCAAGCTCACCACAAGCCCCCTTCTACGACGTCCCCTCAATCTGAGGGTCATATCCTTGCCAGACACGTGGTGGGAGTGTGGGCTGCTCCACATACAGCCCCTGCAGGTCATTTCTCCTCAGTTCTTTTTTATTTCTGATGGGGTAGGCTCCGCAACAGACCACATGGGCTTCCCGATCAAATAGGAACAGGTGAACAAAATTCTACTCTCTCCTCACAGGCGTCCACCCTAGCCACTGCCTGCTCAGGGCACAGCCCCCTCAGGATAACAGTGGGCCTGCTCCTGACAGCCAGCTCCTCCCAGGCTGGGTGCGATGGGTAGGATGGGGTCTGTTGCGTGTGTGTGGGCCCTGAGGCAGGTATTTGATACCAGCTCCTACGAGCTCGCCAGAGGCTCTCTTCTGTATGCGGTGCGTGTGGTATACAGACTTCGCCCCCTTCCCCACCCTGCCGTGGGCTCTGGTAACTGGTATTGGACTAGCAGGAAAAGTCCCACTCACCTTTCTCTTCCTGTCCTTACAAAATGTTGCCAGGGAGGTCTCGTAACGATCCCATGCCTCCGCATGTTCCCACAGACATTGGTTGAATATGGAGCAAATGTCACCATGCAGAACCACTCAGGGGAAAAGCCGTCCCAGAGCGCCGAGCGCCACGGACACACGCTGTGCTCCCGGTACCTGGTGGTTGTGGAGACCTGCATGTCGCTGGCGTCTCAGGTGGTGAAGCTAACCAAGCAGCTGAAAGAGTAAGTGGCCCATTCCTTCCCTGCCAACCAAGTCAGGCTGATCCTCACTTGGCTGAGGTTGCAGCCCGCTGCCTTGGTGAGCTGCCCGCGTGCTGGTTGTCTAGAGAATTCCTAGCCTTCTGCCCATGTTCTCTTCCTCTTCCATCCCTAGTCCTGCCAGGCGGCATCCATGCAGTGGGTGCTGTCTCTGCAGAGGGAAGAGGATGCATCCCCAAAGCCGAAAGTGCAGAGCAAACTCCATGAGCAGGGAGCGTGAGGCCCATCGGATGAGACAGCCCCTCTCCGTGTGCGCAGCTCACGGCCCCATGACTTAAGTACACACACATATCCTACCTGAACTTCTGTCCTTTACATCCTAGGAAATCATAAAAAGCCTGAGAGTGAGAGAGAAAACTAGACATGGGCCAGTTTCTCAGATTTTCAAATGAAAAATGTATATTTGGGGCATCATCTGATAACCATCACCAGTAAAGTTATTACAGAAATGAAACTGTCAATTCGTGAGTCCTCAGGATGTAAAATAACATTTGGTCAGCGTGATGTTCGGTCTTGGTCTGGATGGACTCAGTTCTGTTCTTGATGAGATTATCAAACTGGTATCCATTGCCTACACAGAGGGGGCATTTCTGGGAGGTGTCATGATATGCCTGAGGACAGGGGGACAAGGAAAAGCCATCAGGTAGGTCTCTAGCAGTCTGAAGAATCAAGGAGCCAACACCACCTGCAAGCACTAAGGTCAGCCCTTGGCAAACGCACCAGCCAAAGTACAGTCGCCATAGTGGAGAGGGACTCACCGAAAATCCCAATTGGTATTCCAAGTCATGCACACAGATTAGGAGGATAAACTCAAAAAATGAGATTTTAGAAGCAAAATAAGGAGTGTTTTAAATTATTTTAAAATATATTCTTTTCTGGGCACCTGGGTGGCTCAGTCAGTTAAGCGCATCTGCCTTAAGCTCAGGTCATGATCCCAGGAGTCTGCTTCTCCCTCTACCCCTCCCCCCTGCTCGTGCTCTTTCTCACACTCTCTCTCTCTCTCTCTCTCTCTCAAATAAATAGAATCTTAAAAAATAAAAAAAATAGAAAATACTCTTTTTTCCTCTTGAAAAGAGACCTATGATGGCTGGCGACCTTCACTGATCGTGCAACAGTATGACAAGTCCTTAGACCCTCTGGCTCTTCTCTAAGCTGGGAGAAACCTTCATCTGTCCACTTCAGCCCTCTTGCCCCAGAGACCAGGTCTCTGTCCCCTCCCACCTTCCCCTACTAGAGCATGCATTTTAATAAGTTGGTTAGGATTTTACTAGACACGAATAAGGTTTAAAGGGCTCCTGGGTGGCTCAGTCATTAAGTGTCTGCCTTCCGCTCAGGTCATGATCCCAGGGTCCTGGGATCAAGCCCTGCATGGGGCTCCCTGCTCAGCGGGGAGCCCGCTTCTCCCTCTCCTACTCCCCCTGCTTGTGTTTCCTCTCTCGCTGTGTCTCTCTCTGTCAAATAAATAAATAAAATCTTTAAAAAATAAGTTTTAACAATTAAATATTAAAGGGTTCCTTCAAAGCATCCTCTGCCCAGTTAACACAAAACTCCCCTGGGGTGGGGGGTGCATTATATGAGCTTCAAGAACTTAATGCAATTGAAGGGCAAATACACACAAACTCACAACTCAGTAAGTTGCCTTTCTGCAGCAAACACACTTGTACATATGTTTTTATGTGCCTGTGTAAGTAGTTCTAAAGTGAAGTTCCTAGAAAGGGAATTGCTAAAACACAGGGCATACATGTTTAAAATGTGGATAGATATTGCCTGATACCCTTCCAGCAATTGGAGCTGTAGCAATATCCCTTCCCCCCCGGGTAGTATATGGACATACCCATTCAGAGGAGCTTTAAAACAGTCCAGTAGAATGTTTGTTTGTTTGTTTTCCCTAAAGATTCATACTCAGAGGAAAGATCTCAAAACACTGTCCTCATTCCTGTACCATGAAGTCTGAGAGCTGTTCATGAGCTATAACTCTTTATTGGTGAACTCTTCAAGGTCAGGGTCTTGGCTGTCCTCTCCGTTGATGGGTCCAGAATAAAATACACATGTATGCTAATAGATAACAGCTCTTCCATCATCTCCGAAGCTGAATGCTGTAGACAGTTACAGTTAGGCCGTGACAAGATAAAATATGAGAGGTTAGGCTGGAGATCCTGGTCTTTTACTTACTGTGTGCCTCAGTGAGATGGGCAGAACTAGAAGTTACCAGGAAAGTCCACTGAGTATGGCTGCCTTAGCCTGTATCCTTTAGGGTCCAAGGCACCCCCAGCACAGAAAGGTACAGGAGGAGGGATGGGAACCACGAGTTCTTCCAGTCCAAAATTCTGAGCGAGAGATAGTCCAGAGTGCCTTTTCCTACCGAATACCTTTACTAACTCTTTACAGTTAATAAACGTAATTTCTATTGAAAAGGAAGCAACCTTCAGCTCTGTTAGAAATCCTGATGGTGCAAGCTTAGATATTACAGGTTGAATTATGCCACCCCCCCCAAAAAAAATAGAATAGAGTCCTAACCCCTCATACCTCAGAATATCCGCTTATTTGGAGATAGCGTCTTTACAGAAGGAGTCAAGATAAAATGAAGTCATGAGGATATGCCCAAATCCAGTATTACTCCTGTTGTCATAAATGGGGAACATTTAGGGGCACCTGGGGGGCTCAGTCAGTGAAGCATCTGCCTTCGACTCAAGTCATGATCTCGGGTTCTAGGATCAAGCCCCGCGTTGGGCTCTCTGTTCAGCGGCAAGTCTGCTTCTCCTTCCCCCTCTCCCTCTGTGATTTTTTTCGCTCGCTCTGAAATCAATCAATCAATCAGTCAATCAATCAATTTTTGAAAAAGGGGGGGATTTAGCTGTGGAGGCAGACACACACAGGGAGAACACCATGTGAGCATGAAGTCAGTGATCAGAATGATACATCTACAAGCCAAAGATCACCAGCAAACCACCAGAAACAAGGAGAGAAGCAGGGAACAGCCTCCCTCTCAGCCCTCAGAGGACACCAACACTGCCAACCCCCTGGTCTCAGACTTCAGCCTCCAAAACTGTAAGAAAATGAATTTCTGTTGTTTTGGCCCCTCAGCTGGTGGGACTTGGTTCACAACAGCCCCAGCATGCCATATGCCCATATATGTTCTCATGTTTCATATATTCTGTATATTAATATTGCCTGTGCTCATGTATTTAAAATTGGGCAGTCCTTGCTGAGGGCTTCTTTAGAATCTAGAGAGGAGAGTCCCTTTTTTATCCCCATTCATACCTGGAATTCCAATCATCGGTCAACCCAATCGCCCCCACATAGTTTTCTTAACTGTACCATAATTCACGTTGACACCTAACAAACCCTTTAAAAGTAGACTGTAATCTTGCTTCATCTACTTTAGCCCCCCACTATTGTTCTTAAAAACTTGACTTGCAATGCCAGCTTGCAAAGTGAGAAAATAGAATTGTTCTTAGGTACTTTGGGGTTTTTCTCCTTTTTTAGACTAAGGCTTAGCCAACCCTAGACTATGGGCCAAATCTAGCCTACTGTCTGTTTTTGTAAATAAAGTTTTATTGGAACCCAGCCACACACACATTTGTGTAGGGTTGATCTCATGCTACAAAAGTAGGGTTGAGTAGTTATGACACAGACTGTATGACTCACAAGCCTAAAATATTTACTATCTGACCTTTAGGGAAAAGTAGGTGAGTCACAGAATGAATGAGACAAATTGAAATCACAGATGTTTCTTGTCTTAGGGATGAAATATTAGGACTAAGACTGACCATGTCTGAAAAACAGAGTACTTGGGGAGATGGAAGGGTGTCTTCACAGTCTGACCTCACAGAATTAGATTTAGGTGGCCAATGGCTGTTGAATATGTGCAGTGACACTTGGCAAGGAGAACACCGGGCTTCCTCAAGCCCAGATCTAAGGTCAGGCAGTCGTTTTAAGAACACTTGGACCTTAGGGCACCTGGGTGGCTCAGTTGGTGTCCAGCTCTTGATTTCAGCTCAGGTTATAACTTTAGGGTCGTGAGATCAAGCCCATTGTTGGGCTTTCACTGGGCATGGAACCTGCTTAAGATTCTCTCTCTCTCTCTGCCCCTACCCCCCCTCACATGCTTGCGTGTGTGTGCTTGCACTCTCTCACTCTAAAAAAAAAAAAAAAGACAAACAAACAAACAAACAAACAAAAAATCCCACACACACAAAACACTTGGAACTCATTGGTTTAATTCCATGCTCTGGCTCCTGAGAGGGCCTACCACTTTTTATGCTAATTGTATTAGTTCTCTAGGCTCCATAGCTCAGTGGTTAGAGCGCTGGTCTTGTATTCGTTCTCTAGTCCTATAACAAATTACCGTACACCTAGTGGCTTAAAACAACACAAATTCATCTTACAGCTCTATAGGTCTGAAGACCAGAATGGGTCTCCAGATTAATATTGAGGTGTCCACAGACCACATTCCTTTCTGGAGGCTCTAGAATGGGTCTGGTTGTAGAATCAGTTCCTTGTGATTGTAGGACTGAGGTCCCCTTCTTTCACTGGCTGTCAGCAAAGGGTTATTGCCAGTCGGTAGAGCCACCACATTAGTTGGCTCATGACCCTTTCCTTTGTCTTCAGAGCGAGCAACCACAGATCAAGTCTTCATACTTTGAGTGGCTTTGACCTCATCTTCTACCTCCTCCTCACTGTTAAAGATTCATGACTAGATTAGATAACCCATAATAATAATAATAATCCAGGATAATCTCACTGTTTTCCTACCAGCCTATAAATAATCTTGATTCTGTCTGCAACGCTAATTCCCTTTTGCCACAGAAGGTAACATAGTCCCACCTTCCAGGTATTAGAATGTGATAGACATCTTGGCCGGGGTCACCACACTAATACTGGAATTCAGTAAATACTGCTATTCTTCTGAAGTCAGAATCAGTTGGCTTTATTTTTCTGAAGTTCTCAAGGAATGTGCTTTCTAAACAGATTTCAGTTTCTGTAACCTATGACTTTTTACTGATTTTCTTAAATTTAAAGCATGTTCTCATTCACATGCTCTTATCTCTAGAATAAAATGAGTGTTTCCATACTGTGTTTCCCTTCATGTAAGAAAATACCAAGTTATTTAATGGTTTTTACACAATATGGAAATAGTTGTGTTGTTTTATTTTGTTCTTTTCTGATCGCTAAATTAATTCAAGTACTTTAAAGATTTAAACAATTTGAAAGAGTAAATAATATATATAAGGATATACATTATAAGTAATATATGTTACATATAGAGGTTTCTTAAAAACAGTATTATGTATTTTGTTACTTCCTCTTTTACTTTGTATATATAGTTTTATACTTTGTGTGTATATATATGTGTGTGTGTCTGCCTGTGTGTGTGTACTTTATATATAAACATATATTAGGGAAACACTTTCTATGTCATGGATACTGAACTATATTCTCATTTTTAATAGTTGCCTTTATGGAAATAACTAAATTATTCACTTAGTCTTATTGATGAGCATTTGGGTTACTTACAGTTTTTTCTAATGTGAATAAAAAGCATCCTTTTGGGTACTTGATTGTGTCCTTAGGAAAATTCCTGCACTGAAAAATGAAGAATATGCACATGTGTAAGGCTCTGGGATTTGTTGCAATTTATTGCAAATAATCACAAACAAGTTTATAGCTACTCATTTATAGTAGTGGCCATGTATCAGAGAGCTCATGTGTCTCCATTTGCTTTTCCTAGACAGACAATGGAACGCGTCACATTGCAGAACCAGCTCCAGCAACTTCTAGAAGCCCAAAAATCAGAGTCACTCCTTTCTTCGCCCAGGTAATACCAGGAACACGGGTGGTTAGAGCGCTTAGTTATCTTTACTCTCTGAGCCTTCTTTGGACTTTTAGGGGAAAAAAATCTGTGGAGAAGACAACAATATTTTATTTTTATAAAAAAGAATAAAATTGAGACCTTACAGTGGGAAAAGGCTCTGGACCTAAAGTCAGAAAATCTGGGTTCATCTCTGGCTGTGACTTTTCTTCATTCCCAAATTATAAGCAAGTCACATACTCTTTCAGACTGCATTTCTTCGTCTGTTAGAATGGGAACATGGATATGTAGGTTCGTAAGGTTGTTGAAGATGAGAATAATGGATAAAATCAGCACCAAATTGTTGTATAAACAGTAAAACAGAGACTAATTTATCATCATGGCATTAGGTATGAGGCACTATACTCTGGTCATAGTTGCCACTCTGGAGATTGATTTGTGTGGACATTAAGGGATTATTCTTATTCCAGTCCTATTGATTTATTGTAAGTCATTCGTGGCAGTGAAGGAAATCAGTGATAGGAAATCCCTTCATATGTTCTTCATTATTTCAGTTCACCGTCCTCCCCGGCTTCCAGAAGGTCCCAGTGGAAATCTCCAGATGCGGATGATGAGTCTGTAGCCAAAAGCAAACCTGGAGTCCAAGAGGGGATTCAGGTTCTTGGAAGCCTGTCAGCATCCAGCCGGGCCAGGGCCAAAGCAAAAGACGAAGATTCTGACAAAATCCTACGCCAGTTACTGGGAAAAGATATTTCAGAGAGCGTCTGCACCCAGGAAAAGCTGTCCTTGGAATTCCAAGATGCCCAGGCTTCCTCTAGAAACTCCAAGAAGATCCCTGTGGAGAAGAGGGAACTGAAGTTAGCTCGGCTGAGGCAGCTGATGCAGCGGTCCCTGAGTGAGTCCGACACCGATTCCAACACCTCTGAAGACCCCAAGAGCACACCTGTGAGGAAGGCTGACAGGCCCCGGCCGCAGCCCATCGTGGGAAGTGTGGAGAGTGTGGACAGCGCAGAAAGCTTACACCTGATGATAAAGAAACACACCTTGGCATCAGGACGTAGGTTTCCTTTTGGCATCAAGGCCTCCAAATCTCTGGATGGCCATAGCCCATCCCCCACCTCAGAGAGCAGTGAACCTGACTTGGAATCCCAGTGTCCCAGCTCAGGGACCACTCCCCCAAGCCAGCCCTCTGGAGACCCCACTCAGCCCAGCCCTGACAGCACCGTTGCCCAGAAAGTGGCCATGAGCCCCAAGAGTGCCCTCAAGTCTCCATCTTCCAAGCGCCGGACCTCCCAAAACTTGAAACTCAGAGTTACCTTTGAGGAGCCTGTGGTACAAATGGAGCAAACTAGCCTTGAGCTGAATGGGGAGAAGGAGAGAGATAAAGGCAGGACCCTCCATAGGGCCTCCATGAATAGCGAATCAGGGGACCAACTGAAAAGGCCTTTTGGAACCTTCCGGTCTATCATGGAGACACTCAGCGGCAACCAGAACAATAATAATAACTACCAGGCAGCCAACCAGCTGAAGACGTCCACACTGCCCTTAACCTCACTCGGCAGGAAGACAACAGACACCAAGGGAAATCCCGTGAGCTCTGCTAGCAAAGGAAAGAATAAGGTGGTGAGTGCTATTTGGAGACTCCCTTTTTTGCCTTTGAATTCACTATGCTGTTCCTCATGCTACAGATTAGTGACCCTTGCTACCGTGAGGGAATCCCCAGAAAAATTCCGAAGAGATGCCTGGAAAGCCCAATCCATGTGTTTTCTAATGAGATATGTCACATTAGAGTCTAGACACTTGGCTCTTCCTTTAGAAAATAATCTAAGAGAGAAAGATCAGATACATCACAGAACATTATATGCTGGTCCCCCAGTTGCCCTAAATAGTTTGATCCATGAGTGTTAGGAATCCTAAACTGGGAGGCATTTCTACAAGATCAGACACCAGGTGATGTGAAATCAGCCCCTTCCCTGGCACTGACTCTTCTTTGGGGAGAGTTTGTTCTCCTCATCTGACTGGCTAGTTTATTCTCAAACCCGATGAAAGGGCACGTAAACAGATACTCTATTTCTAAAGACTTAACTACACAACTTTGGGATGAACTTTGAAATGAATACACCCACAGGGACGTCTACATTGGCATTTTATGACACAAACCCATAAGCATTGATCAGGATAATGCCAGAACCAACTAAAGCGCTCGGTACATGAGGGAGGGCGGAGTGTACCATGAACTACATTTTATAATTGCATTTCCTGGAAGGGCATGCACTGTGATCTGTAGTTCACTGGTTTAAAACCAGTGAAGAAGAGATAGGAACATCTTTTTAGGTGATAAACATTTGCTGTGTGCTCTGTGCATGGCATGCCATCCCCCCCAAAATGGTATGGCATCCAATATGTGAAACTCTGAGGAATGGAAGGACCCTGAATATCCCTCCTGCAATCTAGAGAGGGGTAACCTGCATAATTGATTATCAACCATGAGATGAATCTCCATGATGGTGAGGTTCCAGACCTGTCCTGATTCCCTTTGCAATACCGAAATCGGGTTTCTGTTAATGTCGCTCTCATTAATTGAGAGCCAGTTTCAACTATACAATGAATTCCAACAAGAATTGTCTTTGTCGCAAAGGACTTCCGCTTTGTATGTATTTCAGCTAGAGAAGTGTCCCTCTGCCCCCCCCCACCCACCCAGCCCCTTACTTTGCTCACATAAGACTTTCCCAAGTCACTTAATGGGTTCTGTCACTCGGGAGGGAATGGATGATCTCAGCAGCTCCCCATGCTCCTGAAAGTGTGTACGAAGCTTCTGTCCACTAATCTGCCTCCTGCATGCCTCCTGTTGTTTGAGACGCGTGCATGTGCCGAGCTTTGTTGCATGTTTTCAGATGATGTTTAATTGCACCTCTCCAGGAGATGTACGGCAGCTGCATCACCCTTCCTTCTAACGCGCTGACCGAAGAGCTTCTGCGTAACCGTGCACGGTACGTGGTGCTAGCTAGCAGGTCCCTCACGCACTGGGGCCATGCCTTGGCTTCCAGCAGCATGACCTTTGAAATCACAGTCCCACAGCACCCTTAGCCGGAGCTGATACCGACAAAGAAGAAAATGACCCCTTCCCCCGCAACACACACCCCAATACAAGTAGCCCATCTTACAATGGGGCTTGAGAAGGGGACCAAGTGCCCAACGGGGGGGCTTTATTCCCGCCGCAGAGGCAGAGGAAGCTACTCACCTTACAAACATGCTGAGTCTCCCAGTTGACTTTGGCTTTCAGCCTTTGTTTTAATGGAGTCAAGTACCAAGTAAGTATAGAAATTAAATTTCCTGTCACGGGTGGACGGAGTCGATCTCTGATCAGAATCAGAACTGTGAAGGAGAGCAGGGGTTTTATTTCACTGCTGATGCTAGACTGAGAGCTCCTTTCATCACCGTGCTCAGGAGAAGCAAGGCCCTGCCATTCTGAAATTGCTCTCGCTTAACGCTCAGAACCCGGTGCCCCGCCATCAGCCCATCTGTGTGTGCCCACCAGTCAAACATGGGGCTTTCCCAAACAAAATATTGACGCTTCAAAATGCATGGACTGTGCACAGGAAAGGATCATCTTCGAAGGTCCCCAGAGGCTCAGGCACCTCTCTGGGCAAAGTCCTTCTGCATCGGGGCTTTCTTTTCCTCCCCGTGGGGAATGTGCACAACTCCCACTTCCGGACGAAACAGGAAACAGGAGCAGTAGTAAAAGGAGAGCCGTGGAGGGTGACTTCCTGTGCTCAGTGCACGGTGACTGGCTTCTGTCAGAAGAAACCCCCAAATTCATGTTAAGGGAGGCAGTCACTTTTAAATAATTCAATCTTGCTATAATATAATTAAATTTAAAGAAAAATCCGTCACGCTTGCAGCACCCTTCCAAAATCCTCCTCTGCATTTTTGGGAATGTGCATCTGTTTCTATAGAATGGTAAACACACCCAAATAGGAGTGTATGTATTGGGAGTATAAAGTTTAGTTCAGAATACTAAGGCACACGAAGTGTCACTCTCCTTTTTTTTTGACCCTTTAAATCAAGTTTAATCTGCTCCAGGTCTCTGGTCAGCCCAGAGGAGAAGTAAATCTCAGGCATTTCAGGGAGTGCCCCTAGGGGTCGCATTAATTCAGTACATTGAAGGAAGCATCTTGGAGCTTAGGTATTTACTGGTCACCAGCATTCAACTTGGGTCAGGCTCACACGGTGCCCGAGTCTAGGCTCCTTCTGGCCACCCAGGGGCAGGAGAATCTCAGCCAGTTCTGCGAACTCAGGGCTTGGGGTAGGAAGGAAAGAGGAAAAAAAAAAATGTCCATTCCCTTCCCAGACATTGGTACTGGGTGCCTTCTGTTTCTCTCAACCCATCTCCCCACCCCCATACCCTTCTGAGTCCCTGGTGAGGTTAGGTGTGTCTTCTGGTACCTGGAAAATTCTGCTCTTGTCCTTAAACAAGTCACCAACAATGCCCTCAGGACGCCAGTACAAAGACTTGACAAGCTCTTGGGAGGGAAAAGGAGAACACCTCTCATCTCTCAGAGGTTCCTACAATACCTGGAAACAAGACAGTATCACAGTAAATTGTCCTTCCAGGAATATTTCATCCTGTCTTTTTATAAGCGATGGAACAAAGCTGAACGACCTTCTATAATATAATTATAAAAGTCAGAGCACCAAATGAGGCTTTGGGGCTCCTGAGCTGTCCAACACTAGGTTAAACTGTTCCTACTCAGTTTAGGGACCGATCCTTCTGAAGGCTCACGTTTGAGCCTCAGAGTCACTGGGTTTACTTTTATTTTTTTTTTTAGATTTTATTTATTTATTTGACAGAGAGATAGAGAGAGAGCACAAGTAGGCAGAGTGGCGGATAGAGGGAGAGGGAGAAGCAGGCTCTCGGCCGAGCAGGGAGCCCGATGCCGAGCTTGATCCCAGGACCCTGGGATCATGACCTGAGCTGAAGGCAGCTGCTTAACTGACTGAGCCACCCAGGCATCCCCACTGGGTTTACATATTAACAGAGTTTGATTTCAGCGATAAACAGAAACCTGAAAATAAAAATATTCGGTGTACATAAGCATCCTGACCCCTTCCCCTCCCTCCCTTATAAATTAACCTCATTTTATCATGGTTCCTATTTAGCATGTGTTCCACAGAAAGAGAAAATTTCCTTGTTGGCCCATGCTGGAGAGGGGAGGTTTCTCGGATTCCCTCATAAATGACACAGGGTCAGAGAGAATGGGGCCAAGTTCACTCCTTAGACAAAATAAGGGTGGATGGCTATAGTGGAAACGAAGATTCCTTAGGGAAACTAACACTAGCATGGGATTGTGGGCATGAAAAACACCTGACTGTAGTGCTTGCTGCATGTTGTCTAGGGGACCCACTGAAGGAACGTCCCCCAGAGAGATACAGTGTAGAAGGGAACCCAAGTGTCCATCCTTCAGTGGTGCCTTCAGATCTTGGCCCAAGAATTTGCTTGAAGGCCAAACATCTCCTCTTGGGTGACAGAGATTCTCCAGGCTTATATAATGTTGGAAACCAATGTCAATCACTGGGTTGGAGTTGGTTCTGAACATTAATGCCATCAAACGGCCCTATCACTATGACCCTAGGAGAAAGAGTGGGGCCCCAGAACCTAGTTGCAGGCATACGCTGGAGTTACATTTTAGCTTCTAAGAAATGTTTATTTTTCCTGGTAAGGGAAAAATATGGGCAATAAACACATTTGAAAGAACATCACCTCTGGATGGGGGTTCCATTTGCTATTTATTTTCTTAAATTGGTCACAGCTTGATAGCACAGAATCTAAATTTCTTTTCAATGCCCTTTAAAATTAGATCCAACTCCATTACTCTGGATAGCTTTCTGTGAGTGTTTCCATGGCCAAAGATGACTTTGTTTATAACAAACAGATTTATCTTTACTTTTTCTTATCAAGGACAAGTTGGCTTTGAGTTATCGCAACCCCAAGGGGATGTTTGCAATTACTTGTCTTAAAACGCCAATAAGACATTCGTTTCCCAGAGTTTAAGTCTAAGTGAGACCTGGGACACGTGGCATGAGCTTTGCGTCCAGCTACCAAGAGGCGGAGGGCTTCATCCCTTGGCTACCACCAGCCACGCACTCTGTGACCACAGTGTCACCATGGCCTAAAACCCTCATCCTACCCCCAACACCAGAGCAGACTGCTTCAGAAGACAGGAAGTAATAAACACCACGAGGGTGGGTTTTACGGCCAAGGAATTAGCCACCTGGGAAATGATATATCCAGAGCCAAGAGCTCCGGTGTCCGATATTTTGCATAGATGTCAAGGTTGTTCAATAACCCCTTCAATGAGAGTCATATATTTAGCCTGAGATGACTTGAGGTGTGGCGGTGGTCATCTGCGGGACCCAGTAGGAGGTCAGAGTTGCGGGTGCCCACCCCCACGGGCACACATACACACACACACACACATATTATGTCCTTACTGTCAGGAAAATTTCATGCTAAACAGAAAAATGAGCAAAGATGTGGAAACCACTGGAAAAATAGAGGTGAGGCCCTGGCTGAAAACTGTCTTTCAAGTACAGTGTGTACCCTCAGCCCCACTGACAAGCACTTCCAGACTCATGATGGAAAAATCCAGTTGGCACCAAAAAACAAGCCCCCGATCTTGCTGAACAAAGGCATCCTCACCGCCATTTCTCTGGATATAAGAAAATAACCACATTCTAATCTTATCTTTAATTTTTTTACCTTAAAGTATCTATTTTTAAACCATATGCTTTTAAGAATTCTTGAAGGGATGTGTCTGTAATTTCTTGGTCACTGTTACATTAGCACAGCTCTCTGATCCCTGCTGAGGAGATAGTTCCAGAGCGACCTCCTTGGGGGCAGACGGAGTCTTCCCAGTGAAACAGTTCAGGACAGTTGGTTCAAGTGCTAATATGAAAAGGGGATTTGGTGATTACAGATGTTGGCATTATTGCTCAAAAACTATAGTTTCGACTTCTAAGCCCTGATCTGAGGTGCGTATTCATTTTTAGTATACTAGCTCTGGGGCCTAGAGCCAACCCATCAGCAGGAATGGATACCAGGTCCCTGAGGTGACTTCCTCTGTGCCAGAAACCCCTAGAACCCACTTGGTCTCCTTCCCCTTCCCTCCTCCCCATGTGTCGCCAGGTTCTGTGTTCCCTGTACAACTCTGGTCCCCCCCACCCTCACCTCTGCATCCTTAGGGTTCCTATTAGTTTCAGAGGGAAAACCCCTATTTCATACTGGAGCTTTGTCCCTATGACTTTGAGGAGAGAGGAGAGCCCAATCTTGAACATTTCCCCAAGAGCAGGTTCTCTTTTGCACAGGCCACAGTTCTGCCTTACCCTTAGCTGTTGCATAGCAGAATCTGTCTGTGGAGGGAGATACTCATGTTATGGGGGTTAGTTGAAATGATCAGACCCTCCCAACCTCTCAGCTCAACTTCGCAAACTCTTTATAAAAAACTACCAGGTTTCCCAAGGTTGACCAGAACCTGATTCACAAATGGAGTTTCTCTTCATACCCGCGGTATACCCATGGGGAAAAGGAGAAAGCCCATTCTGCCACAGGAAGACAATGAACCGTAGTTTAGTGTCCACGCAGGAGGAGTGGAGACATCGAAAAAGCGATTGCAACTAAGATCCCAGGTTCAGTCTTCAAGCAGTGCCCTTGGAAGGCAGGAAATGAACATGTGCAGCAGGCATGAACGAGACGTAGGGGAGTACAGAGAGAAGACCTTCCTTCAGAACCAAAACCATCCCACCAGAAATACATTCTTTCAACGTGCAAATCCTGGTTTAAATGCAATCACAGAATTGAAGAACGAATTACTCCCTTCTCCCACGTCCTCCCTCTGTCCTCCCTCCCCTCCACGGTCCTGGTTTGAACTGTGAAATGTCACAGAGGAGACTGTCCTGTTAGTGTCCTATGGGCTCCATCTCAGCCACCACGGGAGAGTCTCCGAACATTAAAAGAGCAGTGACTGTCTATAAGCTCAGAGGAAGGCTGGAGTTTCCAAGAAGCAGCAATTTGTTTGAGGTTTAAAAGTACCAGCTAGAGGCTTTACTCAGACGACTTTCAGTACCTTCACCAAGCATCCCTGCTCCAACCACAGTCACGTGGGATTTTCCCTCCCACAGTGAGAACCGTGTGGATACATTACCCTTCTGAATGCCACATCCTTGGTTTGCCAGTGCACTCCCTGCACCACCGTCTTTCCCTCTAAGCCGGGCATTTTTCTGTGCCAGCACAAGGCATGTTGTCTTCCTAAAGGAGATCAGAATCCAGGGAGAATTAAAAGAGGATACAGTTTAAAGCACAGTAAACTCCATGAAACACATAGGAGGTTCATGGGAGTGGGGACCATCGATAGCCTCCCCACACCCCCCGTTTGTAACCCCAGTGTCCAGCTCGTGCCTGGCACATGCTAGAAACTTCATAAATATTTGGTCAGAGGGAGAGTGGAGAGAGGAAAGGGAGGGAGAAGAGGTAAAAGCAGAAACAAAATAAAAACGACTGAGTCTGTCATCCCAAGAAAGGGTGGTGTCCTCCATCTAAATCTAGGCCCTTTGATTAGAAGCCCACCTACCTACAGTGAGTTTTTCGTGCGGATATGTGGAGGGCAAGTTGTTCGTTCTTTGGACTGGAATCCTATTTTTTAGTAGATGGGATTTAGAGATTTGCTCTCAGCCAAGTTCTGAAGGAGATCAGAAAAGTAACAAAGTCTCCCAGTTTGGGTTATCAGTGGAAGTGTAATGCATGCCTGTGGACCCTTTTAGACTAATCCTCTCTAAGTCAATTGCTATCTGGTCATAATAGGCTATGGAAATGTGGAATCCATGCCTAGATGAATCAGCAGGTTAGATTACTTGCAAAACTGTTATTTAAATTTAAGCCTTTTCTTCTTCCCAATTTTGGCCACTGAGAATGTGATTTCATATCCAAAAATGAAATCAAGGAACAGCAAATTATCTGAATAATTCATGCCAAAATTACCCAAACACTTTTGTTCTTTTGAATCCTGGTGATTCAGGACTAGGAAATTGAAGGATTCAGGGAGGCTTGAATTATCCTAATATTCAAATAAATGCCTCAAACATACACTCAGCTCTAATCATGCTGGATTTTGTACTGCAGAAAGTATTCTTTTTTAATATTCTTGACCACAGCACCCCTTATATTAAAGCATAAATATTATGTTAATGTCTAAATGATGATATCATTCTTAAACTACAACCTAAGCATTCTTTTTAACTTTTATTGATTTTTCATTCACTTTTTTGTCAAAGTGCTATAGGTATGTGTGTATAAGGGTGTGTGTGTGTGTGTGTGTGTGTGTATAATTATAAATGTGTGTGTGTGTGTGTATATATATATATATAACAGTAATGCTAGTGTTCTAACAAAAATTGGTTCTCCTCTCTCCAAACTACCCTGTTCTGTAATCCCACTCCCTTGAATCAATCACTTGGCTTTCTTTCACATGTATTCTCTAGTATCCTATATTGTTAAATCACATGCTCATACAGATATTCAACTTTAGATATTCTCTCTGTTACCTGTTGGCATTCTACTGTAGAAGGTAAAATGATAACTAACACTTATAAAGCATTTACAGTGTACCAAAGAATATTCCAGGTGCCATATGCATATTAACTGTTTCAACCTTCACAATAACACATCTTGGTAAACCCATCTTCCCATCTTTGGGAGGTGAATAGGTGCTAAATTTGTTGACCCCTTGCCTGTCTGACAGCATCTTCAATTTGCCCTCATACTGAGTTAAGTGTGTTTGGCTAGGTATAGAATTCTTGGTAGGAAGTGATTTTCCCTTAGAATCTCGAACACATTGTTTCATTTTCTTCTTGCTTCTAATGTTTCTGTTGCGAAGCTCCATTCCTCTCTAATTGTGAATCCCTTGGAAGCTATTATGATTTTCTTTATCCCCAGTATTTTGATTTCTTGATGCTCTGTCATGATGCCGTTTTCATTCCTGACATGTGGGCACTCAGCAGGCTTTTTCAGTCTGGAAACCTGTATGCTTCAGTTCTGGGAAATGTTTTTATACCATTTCTTCGAAAGTTTTCTCCATTGCAATTTCTCTGTACACTCTTTCTGGAAATCATACTATTGTGATGTTGGGCACACTGAATCAATCCTCAGATTTGCTAACTAGTTTTCTATCTTTACCCACAACTTGGCTTTTTCTAGTTCTTTGAGGAAAGAACTTTCGCTTTTTTAGTTCTTTTAGGAAAGAACTGACCTGTACCTTCCAACCTTCTAATTTTTTATTTTTCCTATAGTACTGTTAATTTCTAAAAGTATCTTGTTATGGGGCGCCTGGGTGGCTCAGTGGGTTAAAGCCTCTGCTTTCGGCTCAGATCATGATCTCAGGGTCCTGGGATCGAGGCCCACATCGGGCTCCCTGCTCAGCGGGGAGCCTGCTTCCCCCCTCTCTGCCTGCTTCTCTGCCTCCTTGTGATCTCTCTCCCTCTGTGAAATAAATAAAATAAAATCTTTTAAAAAAATAAGATAAAAAAATAAATAAAAGTATCTTGTTAATGGGCGCCTGGGTGGCTCAGTGGGTTAAAGCCGCTGCCTTCGGCTCAGGTCATGATCCCAGGGTCCTGGGATCGAGGCCCGCATCGGGCTCTCTGCTCAGCAGGGAGCCTGCTTCCTCCTCTCTCCTCTCTCTCTGCCTGCCTCTCTGCCTGCCTCTCTGCCTACTTGTAATCTCTCTCTCTGTGTCAAATGAATAAATAAAAAAAAAATTTTTTTAAAAAAAAGTATCTTGTTAGTTTTCTCTTTTTTTCCTTCTTGTAGCATTGTACATGCAAATTTTACAGTCAAATATAAATGTGTATTTTTTCTTTTCCTCCTTTTTGCAGTAAAAGCGGTGTGCGATACAGTTTTGCTTCTTGCTTTTCTTCACCTAACACAACAAAGGGTTTTTTTTCTACAGATTTTTCTTTATTTATTTGACAGAGAGAGAGAGAGAGATCACAAGTCGGCAGAGAGGCAGGCAGAGAGAGAGGAGGAAGCAGGCTCCCCGCTGAGCAGAGAGCCCGATGCAGGACTCGATCCCAGGACCCTGAGATCATGACCCGAGCCAAAGGCAGAGACTTTAACCCACTGAGCCACCCAGGCGCCCCCGCAATGAGGGTTTTATGTATTAGTATATAGTTTCTTTATTGTTTTACATAGCTACATATTATCTCACTGTATGAATGTACTATTTTTAATCCTTCATTTTACTGAGATTCTGGCCTTCTTGACTTATAGCACCTCTTACTATATTCCATATTAGGAAGACTAACCCTTTATGAGTTGCAGACATTTTCCCAGTTTTTCTTTTCTTGTTAAAGATGTTTAAAATTGTCATTGGCTCTGTGTGTTGTCTCTAGTCACTTTGACTTTCATTTCTCTGTTTATTTTGGTTCTGTCTTTCATAGTAGCACTTTCCTCAAATATCTGGTGATCTCTGACTCATTTATAGTCACTTAAGCTGAATGGAAGTTCTGACTTAATGGGTGAGGCTGTTGACTGGTAAATGTTGCTTCACACAAACTGGTGAGGACCAGGCTCTTTCGTTGGGAAAGTCCCTGTCAGTATTTGTAGGTCTTTTCTCTTGGCCAGTTCATTTCTCAAGTTAAGGAAACGCCAGTCTCCTGCTAGGGCCCATAACCTGAGTGCCAAGAATTCATGAGTCAGACTAATAAGAGATGGGTTGAGAATCATATTCTCACTTAGGGAGACTTTCATTTAATCTCGTGGGTTCTTCCCCCTTTAGCTGAATTCTCTCTGGTTCATGCCTTGCAAATTGTAACCTCCAGTCTTCTTTCACAGTGGGAAAGAGATAGTCACCCAGCTACACTGGGTCAAAGAGGTAATCTGGGATATGAATTGCTACTTCCAAAGATTTTTTTGAATAATATTCCCATTTTCAGCACCCACTGTCACCCTAGACATACATGGTGCTTTTGGTTTCTGCATCTTGCAGCACAAATCAGTTTGCTGCGATCCCACAGGCTTAGATTTCTGCATCTTCTACTCTGCTAAATCAACTCCACAAACCCATCCACCTTCTTGTTTCTGAAATAGTGTTGGTATTTTGTCTATTATCATCCCCTCTCACTTCCCTTATTCATTTAGGTTTGTGCCTTTCTTATTTCTTTACTTTCTTTTTAGTGTTGTTTTGTAAGAATGGGTTGATGGATGTTTGTATTTAATCCATCATGTTTAATTGGAAGTCCCTAGAGCATCTTTTTACCAACCAGGTTTTGCTTTCCCCTTCTTCCCTTTCTTGCCCATAGACACTCTCTAAAGTTCTGTTCAGGGACACCTGGCTGGCTCAGTTGGTAAAGCTTGCAACTCTTGATCTCAGGGTTGTAAGCTTGAGGCTACATATTGGTATAGAGATTACTTAAAAATAAAATCTTAAAAAAATTAATAAAGTTCTATTCAGAGGAATAAGTAAAGTAAGAATTAGAACTTTCAGGTGGTGATCAAATACTTACTGGAACACAGACTAGAATACGTGGTCTTTGTAAGCATGCACAATTTTGAAGCCATAAAATCCCACTTGAAGCTCCCCATCCAAGTATGTCCTCGTGTTAGCAAGTAGCATTACCGGAAACATGTTGTTTTTGTCTGATGTAGCAATAAGAAGGAATTTATTAATACGTAGGCTCACCCACCTTCAGGAGATGACTCCTCTCTGAAGATTTTTGTACCCAGAATGTGAACAAATGCTTCCACCTAGAGAGGAATTCACTTACAAAGCACAACTGTTCTGAGACTTAAGCTTGTACTTCTTTCCATAGGCTTACTGGGTATCAAATACGCCGGAGGGTAGGGAGAGCAGCATTACTTTTTCCTAGTTTTTTTTTTCTTTTTCCCCTAGACTTACCTACTTATGGTCTTCCAGTAGTAATCACACCCCCAAACAAGCATCTTCTTTGAATGATTAGGACTCAAGCTCATTGGTTATTAGAGATGTCACCAGTGAATCCACGTCAAGAAAACATAAACATCTCGTTTCCACTCGGCCAGCATTACTGTACTTATTATCTTATTTGACGACTTTGACATGAATTTGATAAAATTCACTTGACTAGAATCTTGCCTGGATTCCAGTCAGCATGACTGAGAAATAACTTCTAGAGCCACATTAAAAAGTGTTTGTTAAGTGTGTGTTATTACATGACTATAGCTTTTATTGTTTAAAGAGTGGTTTATATGGGCCCCTGGGTGGCTCAGTGGGTTAAAGCCTCTGCTCTCGGCTCAGGTCATGATCTCAGGGTCCTGGGATCGAGGCCCGCATCGGGCTCTCTGCTGAGCAGGGAGCCTGCTTCCCCCTCTCTCTCTGCCTGTCTCTCTGCCTCCTTGTGATCTCTCTCCCTCTGTGAAATAAATAAATAAAATCATAAAAAAATAAATAAATTTTAAAAGAGTGGTTTATATGAAAAGAGAATAATTTGCCTAGTAGAATGAAGTGTACTTCACTGTGGTTTGTATGAAGATAATTTCCATTTTTGGTGAGCTGTTTAGTGGTGTTGTCTTGTAACTTGACAATAGTTTTATCTAATTCTGGCCTTTATGGTTTTTCTTCTGCTTAGGCATAATGACATCAATAGAAAAATGAAGAAATCCTACAGCATAAAGCACAATGCTGAGCCAGAGTCAAAAGAACTCTTCTTATAAATGACTTTTTTCTTATCTCTCATTGCCGCCCTTTGGACACCATTGGAAATTTCTGGACTATCCACTGTGGAAATAGAATCATGAGAACAATGCCTCACCAGCAGAAGAACAATATCAGGATGCCTTAAATTTATAGTAGTCGACTATATAATACACATTTTTGGGTGATATTTGTATATATAACTTGTTTCTAAGAGAGATGCCATTTAAAAGCATGATTGGGCCAATGTATGTTTTTTAAGATTGGATTGGTTCAGCCTACCCACATGACATCCACCAAGCCACTGGCGCCATCTTGTCTTTCATCAGTTGCATGAGTGTTTGCTAATGTTGATTGAACTTTCCTTTCCCAGTAAAATGGGCAGTTTGGGCTCAGTTCCTCAATGAGACCAGGTCAGTGGTATTGTTTCTGTCAAGAGTGTTTTTTCTGTCATTTCTACTTTTTGTATAAAGGAAATAAAACAATGTTAACAGCACCTAGAAGCTTGGGGCACCTACTTTCTAATAAGCCTGTGATGTTCTGCTTTCTAAGGGACCTTGAGAGTATTTTGATTGCTGATATTTTATTTCAGGAACAAACTGCCCGGTTTAGCTATTTTCCCATAGGGGTGAAATAAAACATTCTAGTTTTCATTAAGTACTAAAGGATCAGACAAGTATATGAAGTTAAGTCAATTCCTTCTGTCTTCTCAAATCCCAGCGTTGACATGAGAAAATACTAATGACAGCTAAGGATTCAGCCCCTGCTTGGGTCACTTTTTCTGTCTAGAACACATTATGAGACCTGTCTAATCCCTTTAGGAGACAGTGTGGAGCCTGAGTTTATAACAACCCTATTGTTGATACAGCTCTTTCAGTCCATGTAAGCAGTAAGTTCCAGATGGTTTTGTCCTATCATGTAAAAATATATTTCGGCTGAAACTTCAAGAGTTTTATTTTCAAAGTGTTGGCATGGCCCATAAGAGGCCTTTCAGATTTTAGTTTGGAAGTTGAATGTGTTCTTACCAGTAGGAGGGAGCCCTATATGTTACTCACAGTTACAAGTAGTGTTCCAGCCGTCAAATGTGGACCATTCCATGTCCTGGTGGACATAAATGGCCAAGGTACTAAGTTAGGAGGTAATCTTACATATGTGGGTGACAAACCTGGCCTGAAAAACTTGGGCCTGACAAGATGCAATGAAGTATAGAAGAAGGACCTAATATTCAAGTACATTTTGGGTACCAGTCACACTTATATATCAATATTACTACTATCATTTTATAGATTAGCAAATTAAATTTCAGAAAGCTTTAGGTCTTATGTCCAAAGTAATACTACTTGTAAACAGCAGACTTGGCTCTTGCCCAGGTTTGCTCATTATTCCCACTGGACTATCCTAACTGTCATGCAGAGATGCCATCTCTTTAGTGCATTACCTACTGGACTAGTACATGGAGATCGTGAGTTGTGTTGGCTCTACTTCTGGATGAGTCTTGGGTCTTGGGCAAGAAACATAGCCTCCTCGATAAATCTGGAAAAGAGTGAGACTGGCCTGCATGCACATCTAGTAGGTAAATTCCTTTCGACCTACATAGCAACATGTCTAGGAATTCAACCAAGTTGTTCTGTCCTTCTTTGGGTCCTCTGAGTTCCTGTCATTAGAGCCCAGTGCCCTGCATGGCTCTGAGTTGCTCATGTGTTTTTTTTCCTCAAATGAAATGCCCTATTCTGATTTTGGCCCCTTGGTCTCAAGGACCCTCTCTGCTTCTTCACCTTTCATTCCTGGGTCCTAGGGCTGCGATTCTAATATATAATATATGGCCAGCACATGTGAAGATTCTCGTGATTTCTGCTTGGTACATATGAGCCAAGTTTTGGATTTAGTTCAGAATGGGACTTGCAAGGGAAAGGGACCCAGAGAGTTCTCTCTCTGTTTCCCAGAAGCCCCAGCTTTGTTCTTAGACAGACTGGGTTTTTAAACATAAAAGTCAAAGTGGGGAGCATTCTGCAGAGATTTTTATGAGCCAGACACAGAGTTCCCAGTTAAATGTAGCAGAGAAAAACCAAGAGTTTGAAAGAAGGAGATGCTACCTTGACCTAGAAAACTGTCAATTCGATTGTTTATGGACATAAGCATTTCAGACACCAGAGCACTAAGCCCTGAAGAGCAAAGAATCAAAAAAAAAACAAAAACAAAAAAACAAAAAAAAACGCAAAATAGGAAAATCAAGTAGATTCAGATGAGCCAGACTGCCGCTGAGACAATGCATTCTGTGTTTATTGATGTCGTTAGCACACTAAAAATGCTGATCCTTAAATCACGCATGTACACCATCTTTACCATCCAAGTTCTTTATGAAATGGATAAATTACACTTGCTTGAAATAAATAGAAATGATGTGTTCCTTACCACAAGCTCACTTGTGTGCAGAATTCATAAAATGAAAACACAGGCTCTTATTTCTTCACAGAAATGGAGACACACATGTTAAAGAAAGAGAGAGTGTGTTGCCTTGAAGTTAGCGGTACTTTGGGGCCCCCGCCCCCTCCTTCCCACTGGGCTAGTAAAATGAGTGAAGCTCTATCTGCCTGCCTAATTACATGCAGCAGAGCTGGAAACTCAGCCCTACTGTAAAAAACTCTCTCAGCATCTGTCAGCGTCTTTTAAAGACTGGCTGCTTTTATGTCACTAAAGGGACTCATTTTGCCAAAGTTCAACCCATCAAATTAAGAACGTTTCTTAAAAAAGATAACAAGATACAAAACCTTCACCACTTCGAATGGATTGAATGCCCATTCCTTATTCTCATAAAACATTAGTGCTCTGACCTCAAATCTAAGAAGAAACTTCTAGATGGGCATCGTGGGGTTAGGAGTGGGGATGAGGATTCTCAAAAGGTATCTATCTTCAAGTAAATTTTGAAATTAAATTTTTTTCTCAATGAATATTTGCAGGCAACATACTGGATGGTACAGGCTAGAGGAAATACCTAGAAAATATTTAAATAATTCCCTGAAAGTCTCCCTGATATGAAATGGGTTAAATGTTATCTCTTCAGGAGCCACCTCGGCGTGTAATCTGAGTTAAGCTGATAAAGCCAAGTAAGAATAAGCGATCATGGCAACAGGGTTGATACCATTTCCCCATGTGAAAATGGAGTTTGTGCTGTCTATTGCCTTGAAAATCTCATTTGTTGATGGGCCTCTCTATAAGTCCCGTGTTATCTCTGGTTTTATTTTCCTTTATTTTTCATTGCATAGTTCAGTGTAACTTTTTGAGCGCCTGATTCCTGCTTCTAATGAGACCCTACATTCTTTGATCTCCACAAGGACCTTTGTCACCTCTCGTAGACGGTGGTTAGTGAATACCTACCAGCAATTTTTGTCAATATTTTTCAACTTCTGCTACCCTAATATCCATCTTAGTTTCTTCTTCTTTCTTCCCCATTCTTCTTCCATCCCTTCCTCCTCCTTCTCTTTTTCTCTCTCTCCTTCCCTCCCTTCCTCTCTTTCCTCTGCTGACATCTCCACTCCCCACTTTTCCCCTTTATCTGCCCTAGGTTCCCGAGATCTGGAAAACCCTTTTTATGGGGTTTCTTTGGAAGAAGCCTGGCAAAGGAACTGCAGTAAGTAGAAATGTGCTGAACCCATATTTACAATGAAAAGTAAATCCTCTCCCTTCTTGCCACAGTATGTGAATAGAGCGGTATCTTTCCATATGCTGATGTAGTCATCACACTCTGATTGAGCCCATGCCAAGAATGGGGCCCCATGCTAGGCACTGTCTTGGAATAAAAACCACCCAGAAATTGGTATTAACCATGGCAGGCGCATACAAGAATACATAAGGGACACATGGAGGGACACATGGGGAAAAGTAATTGGTTCGGAGCTTATGGTTCTCAAACATTGCTATACATTAGAATCATCTGGGGGAGCTGTTAAAAATATGATGTTCAGGAGCATCTGGGTGGCTCAGTCAGTTAAGCATCTGACTCCTGATTTCGGCTCAGGTCATGATCTCTGGGTCATGGGGTCAAGCCCCACGTTGGGCTCTGTGCTCAGTGCAGAGTCTGCTTGAGATTTTCCCTCTTCCTCTGCCTTTCCCCCCTGCTAAAAAAAAAAAATTAAAAATCTGATGTCCACGCCAACCCTATAATAAATCTAACTCTCTGGTAGAACCCAGACAGAAGTATTTGTAAAAACTTCCCCCACAATTCCAATCATGCAGAGTGTGGCCAAAGAACGTTAGTACTGGCGTCAGCTGGGAGCATATCAGAAATGCAGAATCATCTGACATTCACCATGGCCCTACTTCTCATTTTGTGAGGCTGTGAACTGTCTATCGGGACAATATTTGAGAAGACAGTTTAACAGAAAAAGACCCTTCCTCAAAGAAAGGGAAGAATGATGAGCCCCCTAAACTTAGAGTTGAATACGAAGAGGGTATTAGATGTTTTCAGGAAATATCACTGGGGTCATCACACTCTTTTGTTTAGCGTGTCCATAGGTTTAATGTGTCTAAATGGAAATCCTATTCCATACTATAGTTTCATATGCAGAAATTTCAAGATCATATAATTATAGAAAGTGAGGCTTCTTTTCTGAATGGGAGAGGTAGAAGAGAACACCATAATTTTTCAAGAAAGGATGAGGCCATCGCACTTTTTAAATCATACTGGGAGTAGCTTTTCCATTGTTAGTTCTCAAAGTTCTCTAAAATCTGGATGTATGAAATCAAATCATCAGAAAGCTACCCATCTGGCAGGGGCATAAAGAAAACAAAAGCACAGTCAAGCAAAGACTGAAACCCTTCTCAGAACCACTCCTCAACCACCACTGCAGGGCTTCCCATATATGCCAGCAAGACACACGACTTCATGATTTCATGACGTGAGGACGCAGTGCTACATTGTATGCCAAAGACACGCCTTTGTTCACACAACACACACGCAGAGACACACATGAACACACACACCGTGAACATCTACCACGTGCACAGCTCTGTCCCAAGTGGCAGAAAGACAAGCATAAATCTGGGGTAATGAATGTATATTGCTCTCGATGAAATGTGGAGAGTCTGAGTTCGACCAGAGAAATCTGGAAAGCAGAGCTCTCTGTTGTGATGCTGTGCCCCTGGATGCATGAATATTTTATAACCATATTTCTTCTCTTTCTTCGGCGTCTATTTCCTGCCATCATTCAGCCCATGAGGAGCAAGGGAGGAAGGATTTCAAGTCTATTATTTGTGCTCTGCGATGCTAGTTGTCTTCTCAATATCCTTCCTCTCTCTCTTCCCAATTAAGAGCAGCCAGTCACATGTTCTCAGGTGAACTGAGTTTACCCGAGGCCCCGCACGCAGGGGCGGTCACGTGACTCGGCTCTGGCCAATCACGAGTCGGTGGAGCCCGAGCCGCGCCCCCGGAAGTGCTGGCGAGCAGGAAGCTTGCCTGGCGCTTAGGGTTTGTGGCCTGTGCTTTCCCCGCTGGGGCGGAGCGGTGACTGACGCAGCCCTGAGCGCAAAAGTTACCTGCCAAAAAGGGACTCGGAGAAAAGAGAAAGAACCCGGTTCTGTGAGCGGCGGCGCAGGCTTATGGACTGTGCCCCCAAATTACTGAA
The DNA here is from genome assembly GCA_002007465.1 of Ailurus styani. Taxonomy (NCBI): domain Eukaryota; kingdom Metazoa; phylum Chordata; class Mammalia; order Carnivora; family Ailuridae; genus Ailurus; species Ailurus styani. Next base: position 1,307,729 of record LNAC01000238.1, on the reverse strand, counting down.
GTGAGTAAAATAAGCTTTCATGGACTGAGTCCCCTGGAGCTGCCCTCTGGTGGGAGCAGCCAGATATAAAGCCGAACATTTTATGTTCGAGGGACATCCTCCAGAAGAAAGAGTGTGCATCCGGGTTCTGGGATTAAAGCCGCATGTCACTAATGATATTCTGTGGGCCGTGAGGTCTGGGAGATATTTTAGCCGTGTTTCAGGGTTAAAGGCTGTTGGGCTCGTTTGGTACATGGTGCCTAGAAAATCCCTTGATCGATTGGGATGGACCACCTTCAGAAGTCTGGGACTTAGTTCCCCCTCATTGGCGGCTGCTGGGCCAGAACCTTCAGGTGTTAGCGTCCTCGGGGAATTGCCCGAGAGCACACCCCGTCTGAGGACAGCTTGGATCCAGGGAGTGGTGGGGGGTAGGTAGGGTCCCAGACCCTCCCCCAACGGGAGACAACTCCAAAAAGCCACCCCAGATCCAGTGTTCCCCATGGCTTTCACCCCATTTCTTCCTCCAATTTTTTTTTTAAGATTTTATTTATTCATTTGAGAAAGAGACAGAGACAGAGACAGAGAGCACAACCAGAGGGAGAGGCAGAGGCGCGGGGAGAAGCGGACTCCCCTCTGAGCTGGGAGCCCACCATGGATGGGGCTCGATCCCAGGACCTGGGGACCTGGAGATCATGACCTGAGCCGAAGGCAGACGCTTAACCATCTGAGCCACGAGGCGCCCCCTTCCTCCGCTTTATCTTGCGCCCCATCTCTCCCTCCCTTCTGCTCCGCTCCCCTGCTCTTGTCTTCCTTAGGCATTGACCCCCCGGAGGCAGCTGTAGTAACCTCCCTACACACTAATCTCCGGGTCAGAGTCTACCCGCCCCCCACAGGAGCTGTGAGAGCATATTAGCCTAGGCAAATCTCCGAGAATCTCGGAACACAAAAGCAGCTCCTTTAATTGTGTTTGGTGCTTCAGTGGATTCGTAAACCAGAGGATTTTTCCTTTGGAACGCTTGTTTGGGTCCTAGCGGGGTCAATTTTAGATCATTGTACATATATGGAATTTATTATGATAAAGGCCCAGTGTCAAATTGAGATGTGTATGTTGGGGCACAGCTGTTGCGCCAGATTAAAAAAGAAAACAGCCAAAGTTACATTCTCTTTTAATACAACTTCGTTTGTTTGCTAATAATCTCAAATTGCTACTTAGCCGGTGGGCATTACAAACTGGATCACACCATTTCCCCAGGCCCCTTCCACAGGCTCCAGGCCCAGACGTCCTCCTTCAACCTCATTTCCTTGCTGGGGGTTGAACTCCATCCTGAGTCCCTAAAGAAATGTCATCTCTGAACTATGACATTTATCAAAAATCAATATAAGAAATGGCCATACAGAAAAAAGTTTCTATATATTTTTTGTATAAAACTGTTATTGAAACCATCATGTATTTTAAAAGTCAATGGCTTTATAAGGGACCATAAAAGAAATTCTTCTTAAAGTTAGTGCTAGGGGGGAAAAAAACTGCTTGTATAGGAAAACTGGCATGCTTTTTTTTATTAGCTAATAAGAACCTTATATAACTTGCATTTTCCTTTTTGTCTTGCCTGCCAGGAAAAGGTCAAAAGTAAAGTTTGCATTCAATCTCAGTAGCAATCCTTACTTCTTTTTTCTAGCTGTACCCATGCCAACTGCACCCCCTTTCTTTGTCCTCATTTCCTCATGCTCTGTCTTTTGAAATATATTTGACAGAAAGCATCCTATAAATTGAAAACATTGTATACATTGATCCTTTTTCATGGTTGGAATACATCTGAGTCTTCTATTATAAGTGACTGCTAATCCTGAAAAGTAAATAGGCTGCAATACATATGTTTCTTTGGGGTTTTTTCCCCTGCCTTACCCCTCTGGCTGCTCAGTCCTTTTATTTACGTGATATGAAAACCCAAAACAACTACGTGTGTAAGACAATGCTGATTCAAAGCATAAGACAGCAGTTAAGCTTCAAATTGTGCATTATCTTTCAAGGATGGGAGAAGTCATAGACACACATATGTAAAGTACAAGACAGAAACAATAAGGGGGGTAGGGGCTTAGGAGACAATGTTGTTGAGAGGTGAGAGAAATCCCTCTGACTTTGACTGAGACCAGGCAGGTGCCCCGTAAGGTCTGCATTTAATAAAGGCAGACAAATACACTCAGGTACAGTGATTGGCTTCCCCAGTCCCCAGGTAATGCTGTTCTCAAAAGGAGCCTCGCAGATCTGCACACAACATTATGTATCCACAGCCAAATGCCCTGACTGGTAGCCTGTCCAACTCTGAGAATCTTGTATAATGTTCAGTCCGCCCTGAACTTGACCGAGCAGGGTTTTCTAACCCACAGGCAGGTAAGCAGAGAATTGAGAAGTGAGTTCTCTGTATAATCCTACTTCTTGCTCTAACCCAGTTGTGGGTTAGACCCATGGTCCTAGACCCGTAGAGCCTTCACTGTGACCCTGCCTGTGTCGGCACCATGTGTCCCTCCTCGTGGTGGCCATGCAGTTAGTCCTGCTGAGCTGTCTTCAGGAGAAGCTTCTATGGGACACGCCTCCCACTCCATTGTGGCGCTCACCCCAGGACCACACTTCTCCCCAGGTTTTCTTGGTCAATGAGCACAGTAGGGGTATGAGCCAAGGGACTCTTCTAAGGGATGGTGATGGCCTGGGACTCCCTTTTATCTTGCCACCATTTTCTCCACAATATGGTATGGTCTGAGGCACTTCCTATATGATTCCCCCCTGCCCTTCCCTGTCTCCTTCCCCTGTGTCATCCCTGCATCCTTGGTGGCGAGGCTCTCCTTGCCACCTCCTGCCCCCTCCCCTTTATTTTTCAGAGGCGTGTCCCTCAAGGAACCTCTTGCGCATCTAATCCCATTTTGGTGGCTGCTTCTCAGGTGACCTACTGACAAACTCCTTGACCTTTCCTCCTACGTCTTCCTCCTTTTATTTCCCCTGGCACTCTATTCCAAGTTCAATTTCCTTTTGGCTGCAGCACTCAGCATGGGCTATCCTCCTCTCTTTGCCCTTCTAGGCAGGGTGCAGGGGGGAGGTGAGGATGGGGCCTAGGACCTTACAGGTAGAGGTAGGGACGGCAACAGAGCTTCTCATTGCAAAGATGAACTTGGTGCTACTATGGATGTTGCCTATAACTTACACCAAGTCTTGATATCCTTCCGTAGCTTGAGTTACATCACAAAAGGCCATATTCTGTTCCCTTAGGCCTGGTAAGCTCCAGATGCAAGGACGAGGTCTTGGCTAGGTGGGAGAAAGAATGTGGCCGGTGGGGCAGGGAGAGGTGGTACATGATGGGGGGAAACTCACCCTACTACACAGGTAAACTATGTTACCTGAGTCTGAAGAAAATTAGAGTCCATGAGAGGTGAAGAGAACTTCTGTTTTACCTGATGCTCCCCTCCCCAATGCTTTTTGGTTGTTCTTTTTGTGTCTATTGCCCACTGCTCAAAGAATCTTGCTTTGCAGGGGCGCCTGGGCGATTCAGCAGCTGACTCATGATTTCAGCTCAGGTCATGCTCCCATGGTCCTGAGCTCAAGCTCTGAGCTCTGGGCATGGAGTTGGCTTAAGATTCTCCCTCTCCTTCTGTCTCCGCCTCTCCCCATGCTCACTTGCGCGCCTGTACACACACACACTCTCTCTCTCTCTCCTTCTCTGAAATAAATAAATAAAATCTTTAAAAAAAAAATCTTGCTTTTCACAGGTGACTAACTCACACTCCGTTCTCTGACCTCCGGTTTCTCCTTCACATCATCAGTCTCCCTATCTCAGTTAATTTAGCACCAAGGACACATAGGTGAATTACTAAAGTTACTCATCACTGTACGATTTATTTCCCTTGCATTCATCTCTACTGAAAGTGATGTATTTTTAAACATAAACATATTTAAAATTTTTGTAAACTTGCTACAGGCAGCAAACGCAGGTACAGGGAGTAAATATTCAGTAGAATTGCAGAGTTGCTGGTCCTTACATTACCGATGGGGGTTGCCTCTCCCAACCCACATGCAAGATGTATAGTCCCAGCCAATTTCCAAAACCTGTAGAGACTTCAAGGACAAAAGCACCATTCTGTTTGTGCCTTATCTGAATAGATGCCTGGCATCGTGGCTGCAGACTTCCAGGTTTATCTGGATTTGCACACACATCTGCGAGGAAAACCCTGTGATGTCACATTCCCAGCCCTTGCTGGATTGTCATGATAAGTCTCTACCAGGAAGCAATTTATCCTTAAGTTTCTCCTTGGTCAGGAGAGGATGGAAAGCCCTTCTTTCTGCTTGTACCGACAAGAGCAGCTTTCCAGGGGAATTCTGAACCATGGTTCCTTCCCACACTGACGTGACTAGGAAAAATCACACTTCTGATTTCTAGTGCCATTTTGCTAGAATTCATCTTTGCCTAGTGGACCTTTAAAAATACTTTATTTGAATATCCTTCAGCCTCCTCCTAGACAAGTTTCGAAGGCTGAAGTTCCTCTCCCGCGCCTCTTCTGTTTTCCAGACACACCACAGCCTGTACAACAGAAAATGCGCAGCAACAGAACTTCTTGATTGGCTACCTAATTAAGTAAATCTCCTTGCCTGGAGCAAATGAAGTTAAAATAACATTGAGGTCCATCCCTCCGCCCGCAAAAGAGAAGAAAATTAAAAACCAGGGCTGCGAATGTCCTCTCTTGCACAATGCATGGTGCAGAAAGGTGCGAGATGAAGTTTCAGACATGGACTAGCATTTTCCGAAACACAAGTTCAAACCCCACAGTCTCCTTAAATGTTGCAGGTCTGGCCGATGTTCGTTCCTGGAGGATTGTGCTGGTAGAAACCATCAGCACAGAAGTGGCTTTGCCAACACGACCTGCAACTGTATCTTCTTAGAAGGTAAGAGCACTGTTTCCTCTGCTTTTCAGTAATAAACACCCGGAAAGAGAAAGCATGGTACTCTGAGGAGAGACCTGACAGGTCGGCTACCTGCCAGCACTTGCTAGAAGGGGCACGTGCATGCTATCCCAGATATGGGAAGCAGGGACTCTGTTTCCTAACCCTCCAGAGAAGGCGAGTCCACCATGCCTCTAGGGAACTTTTCAGAGTTAAGCGAAGGACAGTCTTTTCTCCTTCTACTTTTTTCTACTCATTTGAGTGGGGCTGCCTTCTGAGAAAAGTTCCCGTTCAGACTGAGCCGGTTGACCAAGACAGGCACCCAATACAGTGCCAATAGAGAAAGAGGGAGAAAGAATCAACTCTGGAAGGAGATAATTGGAAGAGAGAAATTAGACAGCACTTTGAGTGCTCAGTCTAAGCATTGGCAGTTCGTATTTCAGCCATAAAAGTACTAATATATATCCCCTCAGGAAGCCATGTTTTACTAGTATATATGGGCTTCAATCAGATGAGAACCACTTTAAAGGTAATAAATTTCTCATATTCCTCTTGACCCAGGGAATAAATAATCATGAAGGACAGATTTCTTGGGGTTATACATCATTCTGTTGGTGTGTTTGTAATAATTCAATGTTGAAGGCGTCGCAGCTACCTAGCCAATTCTTACTGACAAATTCGTACCCAAAAGCCAGCTCTATCAGACCTCTGGTGACAGATCCTCTTGAAGGAATTTAGTACAGCTAACATCTAGTTTAGGGACACCCCTCTGCCAACCAGTTACACAAAAATCTCTTACACTGGAATTACCTGATTGGTTTGCGTATTAGTGTGTGACATCTAATATGGCTTGTTAACATGGTTTCCCATCTTTTCTGGGCATAAGTGTTTATGGGAAAAACTTGAAATGTGTACAAGGTTTTGGACATGTGACTCATATAAACTGGAATAAGAGCATTGTTGCTAAAACCTAGGGTTTGCTTTGAAGCCTCATCACAGTGTTCCTGGGAAACCATTAAGCAAAATGCCCTGAAGGATAGGAAAAACTGCATTGAGCAATAAAATGTCAACAAACGACAGAATCTGAACATCAAGCACTTAAATCTAAACATGCCCTTCTCTCCTTTCACTTGGCAGGGGTTTGGTTTTTAAAAAGTAATAAACTCTAGCCCTCCAGTTGACCTGGCGATGTGTTTAAGAAATCCAACCCTAGAGCCAGAAGCATTGTGACCTTTAATGTGGACTCCCCACCTCAGAAAAACCATAGAATGAGAAATATAAACAGAAAAGGAGAACAGAAATCTGTGTCTCAGTTGTCTCGGTCTTGGATTTTTTTGAACAGGGTACACAACAAAACTTCCAGCCAGAAGGAACAATCTTAAATCTGTTTAAACAGGTGTCTGGTACTTGGTGTCTCACGAAGAGCAGATTAATAGAACTGTAGTTCAGTGTAAGAAGGATATGAACAAGGAAAACCTATCCACAAGCCTGTGTAACCTTATGAACCCGGGCCAGACACGGTTTGGGCTCAGAACAGGACTGCATTCAAGAAAACAGCTTCCCACAAGTGAAAGTAATTTCAATAACTCAGATCCTTTCCTTAGGTTTCCTGAGAACCATAAAGGGGATCCAGATTCAAAGACCATAAAAATATTTATTAAAACCTCTTTTCTTCTTCTTCCTCTTGCCCTCACATTGGGTGCCAATCCAGAGCCTTTCCATTCACAATTCCCCATAACTGCTCTCAACACATCCTTCTCCTCTTTCTGTCTGTCTTCACTAATTTCTGTATCACTTCATCATGTATATGAACCTAACCTCTCGTGTAGCAAAAAAAAAAAAAATCCTCTTTGTAGGAAGAAAAATAGTCAGGAGATTGATCTGGTAATTAGAGAATTCTCTTTGGCTGGCTAAGGGAGGGGAAGAGATGGCAGTCATCCCACATTCATAATTTGATCCCAACGTAACTGACATGAGTTAAAAACTACTGGTAGGGGAGGGTTCTATCTTCAGTATATCCTTAAAACTGAGACCCAAAAAATCTGAGAGACATGGTGTGGGTACATTACATTTGCAGAGTTCTAGAGATAATGTTTGCCTAGAAAAACTCATGGACATTAAAGCACAGAGAAGAAGATCTCTGTTCTCTACCTCAAAGCAATGGACTTTTGTTTTGGAAGGACAGATCTGATAGATTACTGGGTCGAGGTCTAGAATTTCTAAGAGAAAGAAGCACAAGGAGGCATCGTGCGCACTGGGAAAGGTCAGACGGTTTGGTAAGTCGGGGTTTGCCTACACGTGACTGGCATGAGTTTTCCCCTAGGTTCTATCCTACCAGATCAGGGGTGGTGAACCCAAATCCTGTAAGAGTCAAGCCATGTCTTAATCAAGAGGCCCAGACTAAGAACTATGAAAACATGGAAAGAGCCTGCCCTATCTAAAGTAATTACTCCTTTCCCACTAATGCTTATCATGTAGGAATGTTGCTTAGTGTTGCCAGATTCCCACTTATCCAGGAGAACCTGAAAATCCAGATGCTGTATGTAAGACCTTTCCCCTGCAATCTTGGATGTTGGCAATTGACTATTTTTCCTTCTCTGTGAATGCCAAATTGCCATGCCTAAGGGCTGATGCAGCCCACAGACCACATCAACTCTGGGGGGAAAAAAATTAACCATGTAAAAAATAAAGGCTCAGGTCCAAGAAGTCAGTATCAAAACGGGAAAATGCTTTGAAAGTGGATCCCCTTACGTAACAACTTCACTTTTAGGGAACTATACGATGAAAACAGTTTCTTAATTACACAAAAACTACTGTATGATATTTATCACAACAATTTGTAACTGAAAAAAATGGAACTAAGTTAGAGGCCTAGTTTAAATAAATTTTATATGATATATCCGTAATGTACTAAACTGCAATGTTTAGTACAATGATGTTGCAGAAAATTATCAGAAAGCTGTTCTTGATTTACTGTTAAGTCAAAAAGCAGGTTACAAAAATAGAGTATAATTCCATTTCTTTTTATGCTTCTATGTGTGTATATATTCTGTTCAAAGAAGAAGTTACAAAGGAAATTAGAAAAAAGCTTTAAAGTGAAAAATAGTGAGGGGCACCTGGGTGGCTCAGTCAGTTAAGCGTCTGCCTTCATCTCAGGGTTCTGAGATCGAGCCCCACATCAGGCTCTCTGCTCAGTGGAGAGCCTGCCTCCCTCTGTCTGCCACTCCCCTTTCTCTCTCTCTCTCTCTCTCAAATAAATAAATTAAAAAAAAAAAAGAAAAATAGTAAAAACGCAATATATCTACATCTGTGGTATGTAGCAACAACAATACCAAGGGGCAAACTTTTAGATTTTAATGCTTATATAAGAAAAGTTTAAAATCATTTATATAAGTTTCCACATTAAGAAGCTATAAAAAGAGAAGCATTTAAATCCAAGGTCAGTAGAATGAATAAAATAATGAATAAGAACAGAAATCTAATAAATAAATATTTTAAAAATAAAAAATACAAATATAAATAAATCATAAAAATGTATTTAAAGTTTTAAAAAAAGAGCAGAAATCAATGAAAAACAAATCAAACCATAGAGAAAAATCTATGGGGGAAAAAGCTAGTTATTTGAAAAGATTTGTAAAATTGGTAAACTCCAGGCTGATCAAGAAAAAAATTAAAAAAAAAATCAATATCAGCAATGAAAGAGTCATTTTCACTATAGATCCTGTAGCCAATTAAAATGCTAATAAGAAAATACTGTGAACACTTCTATGACAGTAAATTCAACAACTTTACAAAAAAATGAGCACATTTCTTGGAAGACATAAATTGCCAAAATCTACACAAAAAGAAAGAGAAAATCTAGAACTCTATATTTAATGTATAAATTGAATTAATGATTTTTCAAAAACTATAGGTAAACTTCAGATAAAAATAGCTTCACTGGTTAACTCTATCACACGTTTAAGAAATGATGCCAATTTCATGGAAACTCAGAAAATCGAGGTGGGGAGAATATTTCCTAGTTTATTTTACTTCCCTGGTTTTAAAACCAGATAAACACATAAAATGAAAAAACTACGGATAAATACTCCTTGTGAAAATAGAAGCCAAAAATCTTCACTAAAATTTTAGCAAACTGAAGTTGGCAGTACAGAGAATAATACATCCTTACCAAGTGGGGTTTATTTCAGGGGCACAAGATTGATTTTTATAATTTTAAAATCATTCAATAGGATGTACCACAATAAAAAAATAGAAAAACATATGGTTATATTTATAGATACAGTAAAAGCTTTTGACAAAACTTAATAGCCATTCGTGAGTAAAAACTTTTAGCCATCGAGGAGAAAAGAAACATTTTTAACCTGATAAGCATGTTAGTGAAGCCTACATTCTACACAATGGTGAAAATTTTACTATTTTCCTTGAGATTAAGATGAAGAATAAAGCAAGGATGTGCCATCTAATCGCTATAATTCAAATTGTAATGGAAATCCTGGCCAGTGTATTAATGCAAGGAAAAGCAATAAAATGCCTGCAACTTGGAAAAAAATAAAGTTGTTTTTATTCATAGATGAGACGATGGCGTGCATAGAAAATCCTAAGGAATCTACAAAGTAAGCTACCAGAATTAATCAGTGAATTTTGTACAGTTTCAGGATACAAGAACAAGAAACAAAAATAGATTGCATTTCTTTGTATTAGCAGTGAATAATTGCAAAGTGAAATTTTAAAAATATTTTACAATAGCATCAAAAACAAAAGACTACTCAGCAAAAGATACCACTAAGATACTAAAAGGTAAGCCTTAGCATAAAATATTCACAATACATATTTCATTTTTTTTTAAAGATTTTATTTATTTATTTATTTGAGAGACAGAGAGAGTGCACACATGAGAAGAGGGAGGGGGAAGCAGGCTCCCCACTGAGCAGGGAGCCCAACGTGGGGCTCAATCCCAGGACCCTAAGATCATGACCTGAACCCAACGCAGTTGCTTAACTGACTCAGCCACCCACGCCACGTACCCCCACAGTACATATTTCTGACAAGAGATTTAAATCCTGAATATATGAAGTACTGCTACTCAATTTTAAGAAGATTGGCAAAGTATCTGAACCTGTACTTCACAAAAGGCAAACACATGATTAAACACATGCTTGAAAAAGTGCTCACCATCATCAGTCACGAGGGAAATGCAAATTAAAGCAAAATTAGACACCTCTAGATTGAAACAGCATTTAGTCGCTAGAAAGGCTAAAATGAAAAAGACTGATGATAATGCCAAGTGTTGTCAAGGATGTCAAGCACTGAAACTCTCTTACACTGATGGTGGGAATGCAAAACGGTACAGAACACTGGCACTTTGTCATAATGTTACACATACACCAACTAAATACATTTACTCAGTAGAATTGAAGACCTATCCACAAAAAGCTTAGACCAAAATGTTTACAGAAACTTTATTCATAAAAGCACAGAACTGAAAAAATCCCTTATGTCCATCAACAGGTGAATGGTTAAACAAATCTTCATACACTGATACAGTGGAATACTACTTAGTGACAGAAAGGAACAAGTCTGTGAAAATGTATGTCAGGAGCCTGACACAGAAGGACATATACTGTGTGGTTGCTTTCTAGACATTTCAAGAACAACCCAGACTGATCTATACCGATGCAAACAAGAGTAGCATTGACTGGTGGGTGGATCTGGGCAGTAAGGTGTTGACTGAAAAGTAGCATGCAGGAAATTTTACCTGTGTTGGAAACATTCTGTATCATGACTGGGGTGGTGGTTTCACAGATGTAGATATTCTTTCAAAACTCTCAAACTGTACAGTAAAATTGATACATTTTATTGCATGTAAATTATACTTTAATAAATTGATAAAGTAGTTTAAAAAAAAAATTTGCTTAAGAGGCACCTGGGTGGCTCAGCCAGTTAAGCATCTGCCTTCAACTCAGGTCATGATCCCAGGGTTCTGGGATTGAGCCCCACATCGGTCCTCTGGTCAGTAGGCTCTGCTTGAGATTCTCTCTGTCCCTCTCCCTCCACCCCACTCCTCCAGTTGTGCTCTCTCTCAAATAAATACATAAAATCTTTAAAAAAATAATTCACTTAAGACTGCCCCACTCCTGCCCCACAGCTGCTCAAAACCTCTTGGATCCAGCAATCTCTACCTTCAAACTCCTGGAGAGCTTTTCCCTATTTTCTAGGGATCAGCACATACATCCTCCAGCCCTTGTCTACTCCCCTAGAGGAGGCCTTCATATAGGAAGTGATCTCACGTCTGGCTGGTTGGGCCTCACAGTCACCTGGCGTATCCATTAAAAAAAATGCAGGTCTCTGGGTCCTATCCCTGCAAAGTCTGATTGTAGGTCTACTTTAAATCCAAGGCAAATGATATGGTGCTGTCCTGTGTTCACTGCTCACACTCCCAGCTGCACTCGATTTGAGTCGCTGCTGCAGGCTCTGTGAAAACTCAGTTCCCCCTTGTGTCCAGGCTCACCCTACTGGACACTAGCCTCACTTTTTAATAACAGCCTCTCTCAAACGTCACCATCTTAGGGGACAAAATGATGTCATTCTGATCACTTATACAGCAAATTATGAGGGCTCTGAGACAAATTAACAGCTCAGTCTTTTCGTAGGGTCCTCACCCCTCATTAACCCCAAGACTCTCCAGGGTAGGATGTTACATGGGCTCAGAAATCAGCACTACTCATCAGCAACTGCTTGTCAGGGCAGTGGGAACTTACACTTCCCCCTGAGATCCCAGATTAAGGATAAAATCCTTTAATGGTGCAGTGAAAATGAACGTCTCTGCTCTGGCTCCATGTCAAGGTGACCCTAAGGGAGTCTTACTACTCAACCGTTGTGTTAAATCAGAGGACATTTCTCTGCAGTCTATGCCACAAGACCCCGGTTAGAAAATCGCTTTGTCTGAAAACCTTTATTTGCTAGTCTGGTCTGATTAGAAAGATTTCAAAGATTGTACCTGCAAACCCATGAATATCAAGATAGGCATGCAGAGGCTACTCACTTGGGATTTCTACCAAAATGAGGTTTTGTTTGCTGCCTCCTAGCTTCCAGGGTAACTTTACAGAGAAGTAGGGTATGTGCATGTGTGCGTGGGGACGTGTAGGCGCGCGTACGCATGCAAGTGACTGTGTGTACACAGAAGAACATATCTGAGACCACGATTTTTATTCCATCCATATCAGGTCCTAGAAGACCAGGTAAGAAGACACTGGACCATTTGTTTCAAACTGCAGATGTTCTGTAGGCCTCGTGGACCCTTTAATAGAAGTGTTTTTCATCATTCGGGCTGCCATGAGCATCCAGGGGAGGGGAGCTCTAGCCAGATGAGAAGGCAACAAGATAAATCTCTGGGCGGAGCAGTAGAGCAGTCAGGGAGGGGAATGATTTAGAAGGCAAATGGCAGCACGAGGAAATTCAATAGCTAGAGTCCAATAACTGGGGTGAAAAGTGGACTCAGAAAGGAAGAGGTGGGCTGGAATGCAGAATGTAAGCTTGACCTTCTCTGCAGCCGTGCCTGGGGCCCTGGTGACAGCTCTTCACTCTCCAGCTTCTCTACACGCTTGCCAACAAGGGTGCTTTGGAAAGTACAGAGCGCACCTTCCCTGATTTAACCTAGTTTCCACTATTGAAACGCTCTGACTCTTTATTATGTCTTTCTGATTCTTTCCAGTGGAAAAGAAAAAAGAGACAAGCCTACCACTTCACTGAACATTCCGTGTTGTCAGTAGGTTCTTGACAGAATTCCCCCTAGTTTAGGATCTCCTTGGAGTCCTGTTTTACTAAATTGATGACACTCGTAGGATTTTATAGACCCATACAATTTTAGAACTAGAAAGGATATTGGAAATTGTGTAATCCCAACTCTTAATTTGAGGCATTTAATCATTTATGTGAAAATATAGATGGCTACCCCCCCCAGACACATGCACTGTGGAACCAGGAATCAGAAAGAGCCTGAAACTTGCCCTCAGACACCTCCATGTACCTCATTTACTGCCTCTAACTGGTGGTTCTGAATTGCCCTCAATGTGGGGCTGTAAGTCCTTTGGTAACTATGTGCCATATTCCTTATCTTAATTCCTTGCATTGTTCCTCAGTTCATCTGCTTTGGACCCTAGAGATAGGTGTTAGGCATGTAGTCATACAGATGAAAATCCTGCCTTAGGTGAGTTCATATTCTAGTGGATAAGACAGTTAACAAAACTAAATATATATGAGCTATCACATCAGAAACTGATGATAAAAGAAGAAAAATCAGAGGATCATGATTGAGAGGCTGGCGGCGGGCTTAGATGGAGAGGTTAGTTAGGAAAAGCCTCGCATTGGTGACACTCGAATAGACACAGAAGTGAACTAACAGAATGAACCCCATGGAAATCCGGGACCAGTATTCTAGGCCCCCAAAAACTCTGAGGTACAAATGAATTGGGCATTTTGAAGAAACAGCAAGATACTCCTTAGAGCCAGAGAGTGAATGAGGCAGATAGAAGGCGAGGTCAGAGATAAAAAGAGGATGCATCATGTACAGGTGTGGGGCCTGGAAGGCAGCAGAGGGATAACCAGCGACTTTCCAAGGGCAAAAGTGTGGTTTGTCCTGCCCCTACCAGACCAAAAGTAACTTCAAGTCACTGTAAATTCCTGAAGTCAAACTCTGTCTTTATGATCTCATACAGTCGCAGTCATCGGACATGATACAGGAAATCAGCAGAGGAAAAGCGGGTTGAGAGCAGGATGGGTCATCCCCAGAAGGAATATGAGGACTAAAACAATTTGAATGGAAAGGTACATGTTGAGAGATATAACTGGGATTTTTCAAACCATGAAAGATGTGATAGGGTCCTCACCTAATTATCTTTATCGTTTTTTAAATAGGTTTTCCTACTACAGGTAGAGTCAGGTTTTTTAAAGATTTTATTTATTTGCTTGAGAGAGAGAGAGCAAAGAGGGAGAGGGAGAGGCAGAGACACCCCCCCCCAACTCGGGTCCTCATCCCAGGACCCTGAGATCATGACCTGAGCCATAAGCAGACGCTTAACCAACTGAACTACCCAGGTGCCCCAGTTTTTTGTTTTGTTTCATTTTTAAAGATGTGTAAAAGGAAGCCTCTGGAAGGCCAGTCACTCATGAGCAATTCCCAAATGGTGGGTCCTCAAACAGCTCATGGGCAGAGGAGAGCCCAGGGGAGCGGGCGGAGGCGGTGCCTGGCCTGTCAGCTGGGCAGCTGGGGGGAGCGGGCAGTGGCAGGCCAACTAGACAGAACAAACTAGTAAACCTGGCACATCTTAACTTGGGTTGCCATCCAGGTTGCAGTTCACACTGGTAAAATATAAATAGGTCCTGTTTTTTCCACAAAGTAGACAACTTCTCAAGTGAACTTTCAAAACCCCTCTTCCCAAAGGGCTGTCTGCCGAGTACCACTACCCAAGAGTGTTGCTCCCTGAGAATAAGTGATTATTTTTTTTATCTGAAGCTTAGATAATTTTTTAAAGATTTTATATATTTATTTGACAGAGAGAGAGAGAGATCACAAGGAGGCAGAGAGGCAGGCAGAGGGAGAGGGGGAAGCAGGCTCCCTGCTGAGCAGAGAGCCCGATGCGGGCCTCGATCCCAGGACCCTGAGACCATGACCCGAGCTGAAGGCAGAGGCCCAACCCACTGAGCCACCCAGGCACCCCTGAAGCTTAGATAATTTAGTATGCTTCCCAAGAGATTAATCCAGAATGGGGAAATTCCAAGACAGTTAGAAATAAGGAAAAAAGGAAAAAAAGTAATTTTATGGCCTTTACATGCAATCAAGTCATAATGAAGCACTAAGAAAGAGACTTTTCTTATGACTTTTATTAACAAAAAATCAGTATCTCCTCACCCCTATTACATAAAGATTAAACAAATATACAAAGCCTATATCCATTTGAAGGGATACCAAATGATACACCTTCCATGGGGCCTCATATTTCCAGGTCCAGCTTCACCATCATCTTGTTTTCTCAAACGTGATGAGGTCTAGGAATGCCTGCCCCTCTCTTGCCCTAAATGGAAATGAATATTTGATCCCAGTTGATCCCAAAAACGTATCTGGACAAGAACCAACAGTGCCGGCCAATAGGTAAACAGACTTAGAGTTGGAGATGTTTTTCCTCATATGGGACCTGGAATATTTAGGGATTCAGATATGAATATGAGCGTCGAAAGAGGCGAAGTTAGGAGCAATCTAAGAAATTGCTACTTACGTAGCAACTAGTTTAAGAACTCAACCCTGCATGGAGAGAAATGCATGGCCCCAGCTTAGAGGGGGTAAACAAGGCATGTCTCTCTGTCTTTCGTTCCATAAGGAGGGCAGCTGAGCCCCTTCCCTGGGCATGCCTTGGTGTCTCCTTCAGACACAGAGCACCCACTACATAGACAAATCTTAGGCTTAAGTTGTAAGAATACATGGTTTAAGACACCAAGAGGCAATGTTATTTAGGGTCTTATATTGATACTTCAAGGAGCTCAGAAGAGAATTCTAGCAATTCAAAAGAATTCACATTTATAGATTGTTGCCTGAAGAGTGTTTATCTCTTAGAAATATTTGTTGTGGGCTAAATGGAGACCTCTGTTTCTGTTCAACTATTTGACATGTCATATGCCTCTCCACATGATTCAGGAGTTTTCATGGACTAGCCCATATCCTGGAATCTTCTTTAAATTCCTAAAGATCTATCTGTGCCCCTCATTTGTCATTTAATATGTACTCTTCTATAGGATCCTTTCTTCCTCCCCTTTCTCTCTCCGTCCCTCTCTCCCTTCCTCCCTCCCTCCTCTTTATTCCTCCCTCCCCTTCCTTCATCCCTCCTTTCCTCCTTCCCTCCCTCTCTTTCTTCCTTCCTTCCTTCTTTCCTTCCTTCCTTCCTTCCTTCCACTTCTCCTTCTAAAACTTATTGACTCCTTATTCTATGAGGACTGGTCTCATCTCTTTTCAATCAATTTTCTAATATAATCCTCTCAATTCTATTATTTAATCTCTCCCAATTAGATTCTCTAATTCTTGGGTATAGATATTGTCATATTGATCTTTGGATCAAGACCTAAGACTGTTATTCACCCAAAATAATAAGAATAATTGACCAAAATCTGTGTACCAGATTCCACTTAAGTTTGACATGTCTATCATTCCAGTATAACTAAAAAAAGAATTTTCCATTCTTCATCAGTTCAGTTACTATGTCTTAGGTCTGTAAATATCAATGCATGGCTGGCCCTAAAACAAGCATAAAGATTTTTATGGAAACAAGGAAGAAAGAAGGAAGAAGGAATGGAGGAAGGAAGAGGGAGGAGATATTGGAGAAGGACTGACATGATACCTCACACTTTGATAAACTGCAAAATAAGTGTCCTCTTTATTTGCTCTTCCCCTTCAGTATTCTTAAAAATCAGCCAAGAGAAGATGATCAATTTCTTGAAGAATGCTTTTCTATGTAATTATATAAAAATGTTTCCATTCCCAAGAATATATGTGTTGGGGTGATAGAGGCAGAGGGAGAACATTCCATAAACCCCAATCGGCAACCCTATAAAGGTCATTTTCTCAAAATTATAAACTTCCAAGAACTGGTTCCCTCTTTATGAACTATTTAAAAACTCTACTACTAAATTAGTTTGGATCAGTTCTAAGCCCTGAATCCCAAAGGCTGGGGATTCAAACCTTGGCTTCAGAAACCATCATGACCTACACGTTCATAATGAGAAGTAAAAGGGTCTGTTCAAACCCCACAATGGGCAATAAGAAGGCCAAAATCCCTAAGCTCATGGGGCTGCTGATCCTATTCTACAGGAATGTTGAAAACACCAGCTTCCCTGGAGAGAGACCCCAAACTATACTTTTTAGGTGATGCAATCCAGGCCAAGCTTCCTTACGTGGCCAGAGACAGAGCCAAGGACATTTCTGTCAGTTCTACTTCTTGAACTCTTTGGTCACCACAAATCTGAAATTACTACAACAGCAAAAATTATCTAGGAAAATTCATAGAGTCCTGACATGGTAATAATGGTTTACCTTTGAAGACCTACCACACGCCAGGAATTAACCAACTGCACATTTCTCTAATTCATAAATGACCATAGGAAATATTTTATGGACAAGGATATTGGGACTCAGAGAGGCTAAATAACAATAAGCAACAGAACCATGATTAGAGCCCAGGACTCTCTCGTGGTGTTTCTCAACAAGGGGCAATTTTGCTCCCTAGGGAATGTTTGATAATGGCTGGAGATGTATTTGGTTGACATAGCTCATGGAATTTCCTGGGCAGAGGGATGATGCTAGATATCCTGCTGTGCACAGGGCAGCCCCTGTCACATGGGATTATCCAGCCCAAAATGTCAGTAGTGCGAGGCTGAGAACTCCTTATCTCCCTGATACTAAGGCTGACTTTATGCTTGGCATTTGAATAGACAAGGAAATGCAGATGGGACTTGGGGCTATGGCCACAAGCCAAAGAGGATGAAGTGAAGACGCTGACTTGCAGTGGAGATTTCCACTCATTGGTAATGGAGACAGAGGAAGTAAGCAGGGAAAAGAACTCAAGCCAACAAATTGCCCAACATTTAAGTGAACTGTCCCCTTTGTTGGCTGATGAGCACGAGCCAGCCATGCTAGATGATACAGAAGACCAGCCAGTGGATCTGGACAAAACCAAGCATTCCCATCCAGAGAACCACAACTGTGGCTGCCTCCTAACATGGTGTGCTTGCCTTGAGACTGACAGAGTAACCAAGCAGCCCATTAGGTCTGTGGTGTCCATGGTCCTTGACAGCCATGGTGTCCGGGAGTGAGCCCCGCCAATGTCTGCTTCACCACAGCACAGGCTCTGACGGTCAGCTCCTGGAGCTGGGGGAGCCAGGGAGCCAGGCAGGGTGGCTCGTCCTGGATGACCTTTCTCTGACCTCCCTCTACTAATAAATGGCATTCCCAGTGCCACCAATGCAGGGATCACGGAATCTCTTGTCAACAAGATTGCCATTTTTCTGCACCTGCTTGGAGCATGAAAAGCCTTCTTAGATTGAGTGTGGATGCTCTGTCTTGCATTTTCTTCACCATTCACCAGTCATAAATCAATCCACTCCACAACTTCTGTAGATTTCTTCAACTCTTTCTAAATTGGGCTGTGTTGGAGGAATTGCATAGGGAGTTCCAGAAGAGTCTCTCATCTTGCTCTGCACACTTCCCCTCCACTCCCAGGGAAAGATGGGGCTTTGTCCTTCTCCAGCAGAACATCCCTCTCTGTGTGTCTAGGGGCTCCCAGCTGGCCTGTGAGCTTGCTCCCAGCTCTGTCACCTACTATCACTCAGCAGCAGAGGGTCTGGTCCTGATGGCTGCATCTGATTGCAATAGTGAAATTAACAAATGGGGGTCGTATTTGAACACATGTCCTTTGTAGTAGTCATTGTCATGTGTTGTCACTTTCACATGCCTGGCTGGTGTACAGAACGGAAAGATCCTTGACAGCTGGTGCCATGTCTTTGCTCCTTTGTACTCCTACTGCCTGGTGTGCAGCAGAAGCTGAAACAGTTCACTGAGCGCAAAGTGTAAAATGAAACCACTGATGAATCTAGGTTTGCAAGTTTCTCTGAATTGGATTTCTGGTGTCAAAACCGGGCACCAGAGATACCACAGTGGTCTGTGTTTGATAAAACCCACAAAACTGTGCAAAAAACGGGATGGATTTTTCCTGTGTATTAAATTAATTTTTTTAATAAGAAAGAATATAAGAAATGGACCAGGGAAAATAAATCCCTTTAACAGGTGACCATTATAAAATTTAAAAGCAATTCTCTCTCTTAAAAATGTGACAGCAGAAAAAGATGCACATTACCGCAGAAGCAGCACTTGACTGGTGTATAAAAGGGAATATTTCACAATTGTCTTTAGAATGTCAGCGTAATCTTATTTCATATACGGTCTCCAGGTGAAATTGAGGCATTTCCAGTTCCTGAAGGCAACATTCAGCTACAAATATGTCTTTAGAGAGTAGATGTTCTTTAAGTAGAAAGTAATTTGACTAGATTTTTTAAATGCTGTGTGTTAAAATTCCTGAGTTGTAAAAATTGCATTTTGCCCGAAGAATTGATTTGTATCCTAACATACTACATCATAAAGTAGATACATGAACTGTCGAGAACAGCTTTCTAGGGACACAGAGACTTAAATTGGCACTATATTAACAGAATGTTTTTGAAATTAAAAATATTCCATAATTTAAGGGAAAAATGCTGTAGAATGGGAGAAATGAGTAATAAACAGGGCGCCAAAGGTCCTATCTTTGGTACAAAGTGACAGAATTGTCATGGTCCTTCTCACAGTCTTCTGTGTGTCTTGCAGCTTCTGCCTGAATCCCCCACCTCTGAATTCCATTGGCACTTTCTGTTGATATTTGCTGAGACTGAGATCATCAGCCTAATAAGGCAGATTCCATCAAGGCCACATGTAAAATGAATACAGTGAGAGTTGTGTGTGTGTTTGTGCGTGTGTGTGTGTGTGTGTGTGTTATTTTGACTTGCAGTTTTATGAAGTTTTGAATGTGTTGGCATTTCCAAAACTGGCCGATTGATTTTCTTGTTCAAATCCAGTATTCTCCATTCTGTTGAGGGATCAGAAAGATCAGGTAATGCTCAGTCCATGTTCCCGTGAGGCTGAAGCCAAGGGACAGCTACTTCCTGTGGAACGAGCAGATGCCCTCTGGTTGCCAGTGTCTCTGCAGTCCTGTGGGGGACCTCTTGGACCTCTGTGGACTTTGAATATGCAACTGAGCCCCAGGGCTTGGCCAAGTGTATGCAACCTTAGTGCAAGCTCACTGGATGTGAGTAAGTAGGCCAAGGTGGTTACTGAGACTGTCCTCACCAGTGTTGGATCAAAGAGCCTGGCTGTGAGTATGGCCAAAGCCATGAAGCTGCAGGGAAGGCTCCCAGGCTGAGCGAATTGGGACATGTCTATGTGGTTGCAGATGGCCGTAGGAGGGTCTGGCCAACAATGGACAGGGATCCCCCAAGAGGAGCAAATGGTTTCTGTCAATGACATGGCGGTATCATCTGGGGCCCACAAGTCACAACCTTTGACAGGCTCTGCCTTGGCAATTTCCTTCTACGTTTCCTTCTACAGAACCACAGGAGAGCAGGGATCCCATAGGAGTTCTCCACGATTCATGGGGTGGAGGTTCTCATCAGGGTCACTGCTGTCTTCTGAGCCTGAGGTTTGTCCTCAGAAACCTTCACAGAGGCCTCATTTGGACAACCACTCATATCTTATGTGCTATTGGCATTTAGCATATGTTTTATTTCTTCAATAAGATAGCTACTTGTGTGCAGGTGAAATGCCCTGCCTTTCACCTGTTACCACCTATGACAAACTACTGTGTATTAGCCAAATGGCTCATGCTCCTTATTTTTTCTGACTTGAATCAGCTGTCTGTCTTCAGTGCAGGAGTAAGATGATGAAGACAAAATGGCAGAGCCGTAATGGCAGAAATAAGGCTGGGGCCATGTAATAGTCAGCTAGGCCTTCCTTGGCTTTCCTTGGGAACCAGGACCTCTTTGGCCCCTGCTAAGCTGGAGTTCCACAACGAGAAGAGACTCTTTAAGATACATATCTGGAAGCATTCCAAAGTAACTATTAGAAAGAAATAGAAGAAGTCTTAGGGCTCACCTGATACCATCTGGGAACAGGTAGCGTACAACTGCAGTATTGTCCATGGGATTTTGAGGGAAGGTCTTCCTCTGAAAATTATATGGTTTCAAACAACTCTCACCTAACTAGCAAAAGGGATTTGTACCTATACTCAGACAGGATTCTAATAGAAATGAGCTCGAAGAACCACAAGAAGGAAGATTCTTCTGCTGGTGTAAACACTGGTTTATCAGCCTTGCTTCTCATTAGCATACACCCTGCCTTGTAATTATGCCCTAATTTGTACTGTGCAAACATCTAACAGTCCCTCCACCAACAGCTTTTCTAATTAGTCAGAAAATCAGTGGCAGATGTGAAACTCATGGGATGCTGAATGTAAAATGTTAATTAATTTGAAAAACTTTGAAGCCTCTTGAAAAACCTTCTCTGAGGAAACTTTATATGAGGGCCTCATTCACAGAGACCCTCACAGTGCTTTTTTCTTTTATCATGCTACCTTTGAATCTGACTTATACCATTTCTAGACTCTTCTCCGGACTATAGTTGTTTGGGAATTCATTAACCCTTAAATCACTGCTTATGTAGATGTGGAATTGGTCACTCCAACACCTTTGATCAGATACCTGACTGGCCTGTCCAACTCTGGTGATCGGTGGGGACCTGCCCGCTCACTTCAGAGCTACATGAGAAATGTCTTAGAGTCTGTGGGTTTGTCACCGCCTAGGTGGAGGGCCCAGGTATCTCCTTGTGGGTTTCATCCTATCTCAGATTCAGACAGTTCCCAAGACCCCTGGGTTACTCTTGAACTTTGGTGTGGCACAGTGGCCCCCAAGGATAGTAGAGTATAAGGAGTCTCTCTGTCTCCAGATTTAACAGGCCATATGCTTCAGAGAATAGCTGGTGACCATCTGTTCAGTAACTGGCGCCCACCTTAGTGGGAAAGGGGCTTCAAGACCTCAGAACGGAGACAGTCATTTTAGTCACCCCTACAACAAAGCATGGAAACAAATTCCTATCCCGGCTTCCCAGAGTAGCTGGGCCATTCTCCTTCAGCACATGAAGTTCTGCCTGAGGTGAAAAGTTTGTGGCCCTCCCTGTGTTTTCCCCACCGCATCCCTGGCTGCCTCTGGCCTGATCTGCCTTCTCTTCTAAGCTTGATTCTAGCCGTGCTGCCCTCCTGACACGTCCACTTGCTGACGCTAAGGAAGGGTCCTGGTTGCAGGCGTATAAAAATTCTCCACAAACCAAAAATCACTACATTTTTTTTTTTTTGTACATCCCCTCCCATGGCAACCACCTGTGTTTTCATCAGATTTTCCTTTTGGAAGACTTAAGAAATGTTTCTTCAGAGCTGAATTAGAAATCATAAAAATACTAACACTTAATATGTCCCTCGGCATGTCGTAAATACCATTCAAAGCACGTCACGTGGATGACTTGCCCCCTCTCAACACCTCTGTGAGGTGATGCTTATTGTTGCCATTTTACAGAGGGGAAAACTGAGACCTTGTGAGGTGACACAGCACGCTGGGGTCACAGAATAAGTGGCAAAACTGGGATTCGATTTCCAGTAAGCCGGTGAGCTTGGAAGACTTCTCTCCATCTGACTGCTCATTGCTGTCCCCAGACTCACTAGATATGTGTCCTTCTGCCCCCCCCCCAGGGTGGGTGTCTTTCCACGTGGCTGTACCCGCTCAGGTGGAAAGCTGTACTCTCTCTGCCACCCCAAAACCCTCCACCTCCCTGAGATGCTCATCCCTGAGGACTGGCTGTTGGCTGTTGCCTGACCCTAAGTTCTCAGATCGGCTCTGGGTCTTGAGCTCATAGAACTCTTGGTCCCGTGCTGCAGATGTAAAGGCACATTCTTCCCACTGACCCCCACCCCACCCCTTCCCTTTAGAGCGGCCCTCAGTGTTGGCTATTGACTGAGGTTCACATGTGCGCATGTGCATACAACTGACCCCAGGTTTAAGCTCCCCAAGGGACATCAGTGGGCTTCAGCCTTCTGTGTCAGTGAGGGGGACTTCAGAGAGAACGGGGACACCCTTATGGTCCTAAAGAGCCTAACAATTTACAAAACACTTGGTGCGACTTTTGTGTCTGTTCCCATTGTTTCACTTGATCCTTGAAAGCCAATCAGGCTGACTTCATTTCAAAAATACTCCGTTCTTAAAAATTGCCTTTTAGGGGCGCCTGGGTGGCTCCGTCGGTTGAGCGTCCAACCCTTGATTTCGGCTCAGGTCATGATCTCAGGGTCCTGAGATGGAGCCCGGCACCTGGGCTCTACCCTCAGTGCAAAGTCTGCTTGTCCCTCTCCCTCCCCCACTTGTCCTCTCTCTCCCCCCAAATAAATAAATAAATTCTTTAAAATAAAATTGCTTTTTAGCTTGTACACCTTAGCAGATTTTGCATGAAGGTGGGGAAAAAAGTGTCTTTTTAATCATAAAATTTTAAAAACAACCTAACATCATGCAGGTATGTGGAAAGGTACTCTTGAGGCTGTGGGTTCCCAACCTTGACTGCATATTCTCATCATCTGGGGAGGGTGTGTAAATCTCAATGTCAGGCCACACCCTAGACCAGTTTCATCAGAACCTCAGAGGGAGGAACCCGTGTTCGGACATTTTTTTAAAGGTCCCCAAGCAATTCTAATATGCAGCTAATTCTGAATATCACTATTTTTTTTTTAAAGAAACGCAGGCTTCCTTCCTGCTAAACCCATTGCTTCCCAAATTACTGTATGGTTAACAAGCTTTCTCCCTCCAGGCTGGGCTCAATCTTCCTTGGAGAGGGAAAAGCTCAGCTTGCCCTGGAGTTGATAATTTGTACCATATGCTGGGGTCTTCCTCTGCACAAGCATATCCTATATGCTTCCTGTGGATGGTCTCATTAAACCTTCCCAAGAACACTGTCGGGGCGGGGAGCAAGCTTACTCCCATTTTAGAGAGGGAGAGGCTAGGGGTCAGAAAAGCCAATCACTTGGCCAAGGTCAAACAAGCTAAAAAGTTGTGGGATTGGGATTTGACCCCACGAGTCAGGCTCTGAGACAGAAATTTCTAAATTCTGCTGGTGACCAGGATCTGGGGACTTTTTTAGATGTTTTTCATGTTTTGTACCACCTATGATGTGATTTGAAAATACTGTGAATTCCCACAGGCAAAGAGACTCCTCATATACAGAACTCCCTCCCCACCCCACCACCATCCTTACATAGGTACTGCCTCCTCTGTAAATGCTTCCGGCTTGTTGGAAAAGCCGTGCTCCCCAAAGACAAGCGTGTCTTCGTCCATCCCAGTTTCGGGGTTCCCAGAACCAGAGCAACGCGTGCTCCCTCTGCCAGGTTCCATGCAAGTGCTGAGGGGGTGTCTTGCTCAGTCTTCCCTGTGACTTCTGGGTCGTGCAACTCACACCCTGACTGGACAGATGAGCAAAGAGGCACACAGAGCTTCAGGGGTGGGCCCGATGCTTCCTAGCAGGTGGCAGAGCTGGCACCCGTCCGTTACCCGGCCACCCCAAACGAAGCTCCCATTCGACTCTCCGGAGGGAAAGAGCATTTTTAACCGTGCAAGCTCCAGCTTCTAGAAGAGCAGGGACAGTCACAGAGGGCTGCTGCAGGCGGGAGATGGTTAAGAGTGGTCACCAGAGGGAGACAGAGCTTGCGACATCCGCAGGCACGTCTGCCTCAGCCACAATCTGCCAAGTGCGGAGAAGCTGGAAGAGACCAGCCATCTGTGTTTTGCTTCCATTTCTTCCTCTGCTGCTGCTGTTTTCCTTTCCACCACCCCTTCCTCCTCCTGGCCTACCCTCCCCTTGTCCTGGTGTGTTTCTAACCGGCAGGGAGTAGCTGTAGGAGAGCGTGGAGCCCAAGGAGGCTCCTGGGGGGACCAGCTCTGCCCTGTGCCCACAGGGTCAGCACCTGCAGCCTGAGCCATCAAGTCCCTGGTGCCCCAGAGTTTCCACAGCAACTCTGCCAGGTCCTGGGATTCTTGACCGAGACACAAGAGCAACACTAGATATAATTTCTTTTTTGGAGGAAGAAAATGGACACGGCCAAGGCAAAGGAGAGTTGGATTGGGATTCATCTGTAGGACTGTTTGCCTGAAAACTGGAAGTTAGATTCGTAAATACCAGAACATTCCATGTAAGAAACAGATCCGTGAAGCTACACTGATACCATCTAGCCTCTTCTTTTAAAGAACTGATTTCTAATTTCTGGATTTTACACTTTCTTCCGGCGTCTCCTTAGAATATGTGCCACAGCATGGGAAGGGAAAGTATTTTCTGAAACTGATAGAGTTAAAATACAATTTTCTGTTGATCCACACACCTGATTGAAGAAGATACTTGGTCTCCTACCACCGAGCTACTAAGAGGGGAAACTTGATGTTATTAATCTAGACTTCTCTGGTGCCTCTCAAGTGTGTTGGCATGAGAAAGACGTTCCCTAGATAACTACTGAATTGATTAATGAATGACAGATCTGCAATTACCTGGTTTCCTCAGTATGGAACCCACACCTACACAGAAAGGCCGATTCTGCCACCCCACCAGGTAGCCCATCTGAGAGGACGGTTTGGAGAACAGGACCCAGGTAAACCCAGTAGTGGGTCCCCTGATTCCTCCCCTCACTGGGTCCTGCCTACTCACTAGACCTAGTCAGGGATTATTTGGTGAAAAATAACAAACCCACTCAACATAGGCTAAAGCGGAGGAAAGACGTGATGCTGGAAGGACTCAAGCATCTTTCACAGATCGTAAGGGCAGGAAGCAGCTCAACCTTCTGCAAGACCTAGAAATAAGGACTCTGCCCTGCTGAGAAGTTAGGGACCAGAGCAACCTCTGTCTCCCCCTGCTTTTTACTGTCTTGCCCAAGGACCTATCTCCTTCTCCCTGCACATCTGTTTCCCTCTTTTCCATGGATTGGTTTTGTCTGTTCCACTATATGCATAGAAAAATGGCTGCCCCCAAACAACCGAGAATGTCCTCTGAACTCAGCGTCCTGTCACTGAGTCCCAATTCCATTTTCCCCCAACAGAGTCTGGCCCAGGTTGGGCCAAGTGTTAACCTGGGATCTAGAAAGCTCTGGACAAAGGAATGGGATTACTTCCCCTACTACCCATTCAGCAGCCACCACCCCCACATTCTTAAAGACAGCTTATGGTGCAAATGGGCCTCTTCTTGGTAGGTGCTGCTGGGTGATGGACCTCAGAGCGACCACATCCTTCACTCTGGTCTGGTCCACCTCAGTGGAACAGGATTAAAACACTGAAGGAAAAATTTCAGTAACTGTGTCTCCAATGAAGACCCCTGTATTTAAAATTATTGAATACGGCTCAAAATTCTTTCCTGTAAACAGATGATTTGGTTGATGGTAATTTCTCTGTGTGAAACTCCAACTGCTTATGAACACGTCTGGCACCATCTTCAGGCACGTTTCAAGTTGTCCATGACCGTGTGTCTGTGTGCATACCTCATTTCTGCAGTATCCAGAATGTGTGATCGAAAAATTACAATTTCAGAATGTGTGCATTTCTTCTGGGGTATGGGAAAAGTCTTGAATGAGAAAGCAACAATTTTAAGATGTGAGAAGTTGAAGGCATAGGGGTGGTTGAGGCCAAACAGAATGAATCTTTGGCAGTGGTTCATCAAGATGGCTTCAGGTTCAAAGTGAAGGGATATATTTGGTTGACACTGAAGGGTTTTTACACTTGAGACCTCTTTTCCCTGGTGCACCGAAGAAGCTACAAGGAATTTCAAAAGAACACATAGGAATCCTAAAGCATTGTCACCTTATCTGATCAACATAGGAACACACAAATCCAATGGCGAGCGCCTAGATCACTGAAAATTTGGCACAAATGAACATTCAGGAATAGAATAAAGGCCAAATTTCTGCAGTCCATCTTATAATCCAAGCTTTATGCTAGTGGTATATGTCCTATGGCCACATTGTTGTGTGGACGACATTGCAAGACAGGCTTTTGTGAGCCATTCATCACTAAATCCAAGGGTAAGGTCTACCCCAAAATTAAAATGACTGCCACAAACTGGATCAAAATAATAAAAAATGATGTGCTATAATTTGCATAAAATCTTATTTCATTGTTTTGTTTATCATACAGTAAGCCACAGTTTTACGAGAAACAACTTTTGAAGTACCTCATTAAATCTGATTTTTATTTTACTTAACAAATATTTAATAAATACTTATCTCTCTAAGCACTTTAAAAAGCACTAACTTGGGGCACCTGGATGGCTCAGTCGGTTAAGCCTCTGACTCTTGATTTTGGCATAGGTCATGATCTCAGGGTCATGAGATCAAACCCCACGTCAGGCTCTGCACTTAGCAGGGAGTCTGCTTCTCCTTCTCCCTGTGCTCCTCTCCCCACTAGTTCTCCCTCCCTCTCTCTCAAATAAATAAATAAAATCTTTTTTAAAAAGGAATACTTTAAAATAAATAAATAAAAGTAGAAACCACTAACTTAATCCTTAATCCTTACAATAGCCTTATTTGCAGAAACTGAATCCCAGATGGGTTAAAAAACATGCCCAAGGTCATAAGCTAATGAGTGGCTTAATAAATAATGGAATCAGAGTATATTTTATCAATATCTTTTGAAGTTTCCCCTC
This sequence comes from Ailurus styani, assembly GCA_002007465.1. Taxonomy (NCBI): domain Eukaryota; kingdom Metazoa; phylum Chordata; class Mammalia; order Carnivora; family Ailuridae; genus Ailurus; species Ailurus styani. The sequence continues at coordinate 1,280,490 of LNAC01000238.1, read as the reverse complement.
CCCAGACAGTCCTCTTTAATAGTATATGACAAATTCTCGGGTCCTTCATTATTATCTTCTTTGATCCTCAGTATTCCATGAGCCTCACCTCTTGCTGACAGATGAACAGATGAGACCCCAAATATCAAATGACCCCCCAGAGCTCTGAGAGCTAGTAAGGGATATAGCTAGGACTCCAACTAGGGCCTCTGATTCCTCCTGTTTAGTGTTCTTGCCACTCACCCACAAATCTAATATGACCTTCTGGTGGTCAGCTTGCTAAAAAGACAAGGTTGTCCTTCGCCTGAAGTAAAACTTAGTGGAAATAAATGCAGGTGTTGCTATGTAAAATATTTATTTGGTGTCTTGAGCTAATTCCTCTTGGGGAGAAGGGGTCCTGTGTATCAGCAATTGAATTATTTTTCCGACAGAGACAATGCTCCCCATTAAAACATTAACTCATTGGGGCACCTGGGTGGCTAGTCAGTTAAATGTCTGCCTTCCTCTCAGGTCATGATCTTCAGGGTCCTGGGATCGAGTCCCACATTATGCTCCCTGCTCAGCAGGAAGTTTGCTTCTCACTCTCCCTCTGCCCCTCCCCCTGCTGGTGTGCATGCTCTCTCTCTCAAATAAATAAAATCTTTAAAAATAAATAAAATAAAATAGTAACTCGTTGTCCTCGTTGGCCAGAGATGTCAACGGAGCTCTGGTTCCCTTTCCCTTCCTCATGGTCCTCCAAGTAGACCAGGATGCAGGCTCATCTACGGTTAGTTTTGGTTTTCCTGTTTTTCCTTGTTTGCTTGCTTATGTGTTTTGCTATCTTCATTTTGGTAGCAGGAACTTTGTCTATGTCTTCATAGAATGAGGTGAGAAGCTCTCCATTTTTCTTTTGTGCTGGAATGATTTTTCAAATACATATCTAGTATGATCTCTCCTATAAAACTGCTAGGGCTCTGACTATATTTTCAACTATTTCCAAAATTATTTCTTGATTCACATGTTACTTCTTGATTTTAATCCTTCATATTTTGGGGATATATTGAGTAGGAATCTAAAGCTTATTATGAGAGGGCTTCATGATGGAGGCACCTGGATGGCTCAGTGGGTTAAGCTTCTGACTTCTGATTTTGGCTCAGGTCATGATCTCAGAGTCCTGCTTGAGATTCTCTCCCTCTTCCTCTCTCCCTCCTCCTTCCACACTCTTATCTCTCTCTCTCTCTCTCTCAAATAAATGTCTTAAATATTTATTTTATTATAAATTTTATAAAGTTATAAATTTTACAAATTATAAATAAAATTTATTTTATTATAAACAAATAATATTTATTTATTATAAATTAAATAAATAAATCTTTAAGAAGAGGTTTCATGATGAAAACACTTTTGCAGATCCATAGTTGAGTAAGTAGAGAGGAGCATCTATCAAGAGTGGGGCAAGGAGTATGTAAGACAGCAAGGAGTTTCAAGGAAAAGTAGTGGTTGTCTAACCATAACTAGGCCAAGAGGTTAGAGAAGGGCAATGTATAATCAAGAAAAACATGGAGATTTTAGCTCTATTTGTCTCTCCCAGATGTTCTCCCTTAAGCACATGTAATGCAGTATCAAGGTGAAGAGAGAAGCCACCCAATACTGTTGAAGAATTTCAGGTTAAACGTTCCATATTCAAGCTATACTCTGCCTTCCTTCCACCTGCTACATGAGCTTGGTCAGTTGACAAGCTCCCTGAGTGTCATCTACAAATTTGCATGTCCCCGTTGCTAAGATACCTATAGAACAATCTCTCCATGGCCACAACTAGCATTTGCCTCGTGTTCTTGGGGATGACAAGTGTTTATTTTCCCACATGCCACCAAATGGTGTAGCCATACTTAGTTGTATTAAAAAGGAGTCTGAGTCCTGCCCAAACATAACAGAAGTGAGCTCCATGACTGATTAACAGGAGTGAGTCGTTTATTTGCCATCTCTGTCCGAGATTAAGAAAACAGCTGTGGTAGCTTAGTTTACCAGTTTGTAAGGTGGCGGCTTCCTCCTTCAGAGGTCATGTAGGAAACAGAAGGTATGGGGACGTCTGGGTGGCTCAGTCATTAAGCATCTGCCTTTGGCTCAAGTCATGATCCCAGGGTCCTGGGATCGAGCCCCATATCACGATCCCTGCTCAGCAAGAAGCCTGCTTCTCCCTTTCCCACTCCCCCTGCTTGTGTTCCTCTCTCTCTCTCTCTCTCTCTCTGTCAAATAAATAATAATTTAAAAAAAAAGGAAAGAAACAGAAGGTATGCCTTAAGACTTTGGATGGAACGGTAGTAAAATTTCTGGAGGCGTAGCCATGGGATTGTGCTTCAAGCTAAAGCTGAGAAAGTGCTCATGTGTCCACCATTCCATTGATATTTATAGACCCTCCTTTGTAAACTATCCCATAGTAAATCATTTTTTGTTTTAGTCAAGATGTCCTGCTCAAGACAGTATTACAAAAGTTCTTTACCAATTAAAATCTCCCGAACACACTAAGTTGAGTAAGGTAGGTTGAATCAGTGTTTATTTCTTGAGTTTATTGGGTTCCCAAGGATTTTTCTCAAGTCATGCAAAAAGATAACAATGATTCCGGGTAGGCGTTGACTGTGCCCCGCACCCCTGCACCACCCTGGCCCAGTGGTGGATGGATGGGAAGCCTGTCTTTGCTCTGTCTGCTCACTGTATTATGGCAATGCTCTGTTGGAAACTCCACCCCAGCACAGAAGAAATACAAGAAGTGGGTAAAGGTGACAGAGTAGAAAGAGCAATCCGAGATTCAGGGTGATGGTCACAAATTTAGAGTTCCGTGCACAGGGGAGCCCCCTTAAGTTCACACTGTGGATGGTGGTCCTTTGAGGGGGAAGTAAAGATCTAATGGGATTGTCATCTCGTGAAGGATTATGATATGAAGGCTACCACCAAGTTCTCCTTCAGCTTCTTCACTTTGTCATTGATTCAGCTGGCAGATTTCGATCATCTACTCTGTGCCAGTGATGGGACTACCTGGGGATTAAAGAAATGAATTAGACCCCTTTCACAGGGTGCATGGTTTGGAGAGGAAAAAGGACACATATAGAGCTGCAAACGCTCCAGAAAAGTGATGGATTTTTCATTGGGAGCAAATCCTTGATGTTGAGACTATTCCCGGTTATGTGTACAGATATCACAGATTAGGAGCAAACTAGAGATAAACAAATACTTATTATGAGCTTTGGTCTTCCATAGTTATTAGATCATTGGATTTCCAAATGATTTTAATGACTCAGAAAGCAAGTTTTAAAGACACTCCGGCCAGCGCATCTGCTTTAACTCTGGCCTCATTTCTTTCCTAAATCTTTAAATAAGCCTTAGCAATATTGCATTCATATTTAATGAAGTAAATATAATTTGCGGCATTCCAGGTCTCTTTATGTGAGAAGTGCTCATGATTATGTCAGTGGTTCTTAGTTTTGGTTTATTTATATGTTTATTGGAGTCCCTTTTCCCTCCATAAACAGGGCTATTTGCTTTGCTGCCATTTCAGTGTTTCTGGGGATATTTTTTGTCTTACCTCCAGCTGTTCATCAGTAAACCATTCTCTTTAGCCCCATGTAACTACTTAGCTCTGGAATCTTAAACAATATTTATAACTACTTTGCACCTGGTGGAATTTTCCAGGTAAATGAAAGAGATGATATGTCAGTCCTTATTTCGCCCCCGATCCATAATCTAGACCCAAGCCATGAATTCTCATTCTGTGGTCTGACTTTTTATAAGAGCAAATGCCAATGCCAGAACTGATCAAGTTTTAATCCAAATGATAGAAACCTTCTTAGAAGGCATCAGGAACTTTCTCGGGGCTTGTTACATGGTGGTGGTAACACTATGGAGATTATCTGGTGTGGCAACTATGAACTTGGCTGCGAGCTACTGGGGGTGGGGCTGTGTGTTATCCTGTACCCTCTGCACCTGCCCCCCAAGTGGCATGTGATAGATAAATCAGTATTAAAATGAATGCACTCTTCAGTTATGTCTTAATATATTTCAGAGCAGTGAATAATAATGGAAAGAATTTTAAAGCATTTTTTCTACTAGTTTGGCTTAAAATGCTTTGACTGTTTACGTGCTTTTCAGTCTCTGTAGTAAAAGCTCCTAGACCCTTAGTCTTTGGACTTAGATTTCTGGAGACAGAATGCAAACCTAGTGCTCTTGGTAAGCAGCATATTCCTCAAGTATTTCTTTGAACCAGGATGTCAAGAAAAAGCTAGAAGAAAAAAATTTCTGTATGAGATCCCTGTTACTTCTCTATCACTGAATAACAAATTATCCCAAAGCTTCATGACTTAATAAATACTATGTCACAAATTTTGTGGTTCATGAATCCAGGCATAGCTCCTCGGGGAGGGGGGGGGGCCTGGTTCGTGGTCTTTTAGTAGACTGAGATCAAGCTGCTGGCTGAGGCTTTAGCCATCCTGAGGCTTGATGGGGGAAGGATGAGCTTCCACACTCCTTTGGAGGGCCTCACAGCCTCACTGGGTATTGATTAAAGACACTGGTCCCTTACCAAGTGGGCTTCTCCACAGGGAAGCTCACAACATGGCAGCTGGCTTCCCTCAGAAGGAACAAGTTCAAGAGTAGAAGGCACACGAGACAGAAGCCAGAGTCCTTCAGCAAACTAACGTCAGAAGTGATGTCTCCTCACTTTTCCATTTGTTGGCATCCAGTCACAGGGGCCAGCCCACACTGAAGAGGGGGTAATTCGCACAAGGGCAAGAATTCCAGGGGAGGGGGGCGTGATGAGGAGCCCATCTTGAAGACTGCGTACCACAGACTGAAGACGTATACGTGAGTGTATGTGGGTTTGGAAGCTGATCCCTCCCCAGTCAAACCTCAAGATGGCTAAAGCCTCAGCCAACAACTTGGTTTCTGCTTAGTAACACACCATGAGCCAGGGCCACCCAGATGTGCTGTTCCTGAATGCCTGGGCCACCAAATATACAAGATAGACTTCTTGTTTCAAGTCAGTAAGCTTCAGGATAATTCGTTATACCTCTGTGTGTGTGTGTGTGTGTGTGTGTACACATATATATGCCTATACACACACACCCCACACACACACACAGGGCCTAAACTTACATACCCTTCAAAACAAGATCCATTTCTGACCAGAGAAAATGATTCTTGTAGCGTCGAGAGTCTGTTTTGTGTCACTAAGCACATTCTTGATAGACAGATTTACATTTTCAGGATGACTCTGCCTTACGATATTTCTCAAGTTGGGAAATAAAATATTTACTTCTGTGTCCTGAAGGAAAGAAGCAATCGATAGCTTTGGTTTTTGTTCCTGGGAAAGACAAATACGACCTTCAAGTCTGTGGGATGAGCCAGCCACCCGGGTTAATTTGCTCAGTGCTTATCAGTGGATTTTTCAAATGTGTGATTCTAAAACCATCCTGAGCCATCAATAAAATAAGCTATTGTTAGTTAGGAAGCATTTCATATTAATAATGATCTTAATGCCAGAACTGAATCGAGAAGGCAGAATGAATCCCAGGATGGAGATTATTCGGAGGCGTTCTCTAACCCAGACACCACGAGCTCCAGGTCTCCTGAGTCTTTATGTCCTCCAGAATCAAGGAGAGGTCAAATGATGGTCATGAAGTAGAATGACTTTCCAGGTTGGGACTGGATACAGGTATCCACCCTTGACTACGCCAGGTGCAAAATGGCCAAATGCGAAGCAGCCAAGAGAAAAGAAAACTGTGGTGATCTCATCTGGATCTTTGGCCCACACACCATGCCCACTCATTGACTGGCCCTTCCCATGACTTGGCAGGTCCCACCTGCCACCTAGAAGCTGACTACCCTCCACCTCTCGGACGCCTCCACCTTGTCCCCCCACAGCAGCCACGCTCGCCTGCTGCTGTTCCAAGTCCAAGCGCACCCCTGCTTCGGAGCCTGGTGCTGACTCATCTGCCTGGCACACTCCTCCCGGGCTCATCATTCCCGACGCTTGTGTCTCGTAGTTCACTTAGTGTCTCTTCCCCAGGGCCATTTTCCCAGAGAAGCCTTTCCTGTCAAAAAACAAAAAATATCAAAAAGCTTTCTCTCTGTCAAAAAGCACCCTAGTCCCTGTCTAGCCCTTATGCTGCTCTGTTTTTCTTCACAGAACATCATTCCAGATTATCTTAAAGTTGAGCATCTGTCTCCCCCAGCTAGATGGTGGGCTCTTGGGGAGCAGGGAGCTAGCCAGGTCATTCCCTAGAGAATCCCCAGAACTTGGATCAGCCACTGGCACACAGTAGGAACTCAGCCAGCTTTTGTCGAATGACGAAGTACTGAAAGCTTACTTTTTGTCTCGTACAATGCCCCAGAGTTCCGTACATTTTCTTCTGTAACCCCTGCAAGAGCTCTTGCCATTACCACGCTTTGAGAGCTGAAGAGCTCAACAAGTTCAGTCATCCAGGACTGCCCAGTGACCAGGTGACGGATGTGGCTCTGAGCCCAGGGTTGTCTTAGTCTGCGCTCTTTGCCAACTGACCCCTTTCAATGAAATGCTTATACAAACACAGTCAGCCTTGAGATAGTAACAGAAACTCCTGTCGCGTTGTATATGTCAGTGGGACTTGGCCAGGCCCCCACTGGTGAAAATGTCACCTGAATAAGACAGAGAACGACATCCAGGCCAGTATCAGCAGGTTCTGTCAGTGCTATAAGGGAGTTCCTTTCCTCCCTGCAACCCCAACCTTTCTCTCTTTCTGGAAGAGAGCTATCAAGGAAAAGTTTGGGTGAATTATCTTTAACTTGAAAATAAAGGGCAGAAAAGCAAACTCTCTGGGTAATTGCAGGAGGGTTGAAGGGGAAGATGTTTAAAATAACAGGTTTGTGGGACACCTCAGTGGTTTGGTCCATTGCTAAGCATCTGATTCTTGATCTCCGTTCAGGTCTCGATCTCAGGGTCATGAGTTCAAGCCCCGCATTCGCCTCCACACTGGTTGTGGAGCCTACTTAAATGAAGAAATGGAAGAATGAAGGAATGAATGAAATAACTGTTTCCAATGCCAGGAGCAGCAGGCTGATGAGGCAAGAGATTGGTGCTGGGAATGGAATACCCAGCAATCAGATTCTCATTCCAAGAGCCTGCCAGTGCCCAATCTCTAGAAGGAATTTAGGAGATTAGAGAGTTTGTGCTGGCCTTGGGAACATAATGGCTTTGTTTCGCTTCGTTTTATTTGTCGTAGCAATTCTGTCTTAATTGCTTTCTGAGTGACAGGCACCATGCAATGCAAATAACTTACTATATCCCCTTAAACTCTCAGTGAGAGCGGGGATTTGGCTGCCTATGTGTTCATCGTTAAGAAACACCAGCATTTGCTCCAAATATTAGTAACTGAATAAATAGTGGTCATTGAAAGCCATCTCTTTGATCTCTGGAATTAGATGCCGAAAGATTCTGGGTTTTTTCATCACAGAATATATTCCTAAACATTCATTTAGCTTGGTGGACAGAGAAGCGCTAACTCAAAGCTAGAGTCAAATACAGGGTTGTAGGAGCAGATTGGTTCTCCCACGTGATTTTTGCAGCGTTGAGACGAGAGACCTTCGACCATAAACCTATCTTTGCATGGCTCGTGCTCCTGGTCCTCCATCTTTCACCAGCACACCGGAAACTAATGGCATTGGTTAGAGTACTCACCAAAGTAGTAATTGTCAGTTAGGGGGCAGCTGGGAGTGGTTGGTGAGAACACGCTAGAATCTTAGAGGAAAATTACAGAACTCCCAAAGACTGGGTCCTGCCCCTTCTGGGCAGGATCACAAGGTTTTCAAAGACCAAGGGTGAATTTCAAGCCTAAATAAAAGACTTAAGGACACAAGGGTTCCAGAAAAAAATAAAAAAAATAAATTTAAAAAAAGCAAGGAGGACAACATAGTCCACTGAGATAGTAAAGTTATGTAACATAAATCTTTCATTATTAGTCAACAGCCAGTGGGGCCCCATGCAGTTCCCAGAAAGGCCAGCAGAGAGCGCTGTTGGCATGCACATGTTTCCTTTCGTCTCCAGCCCATCCACTTTTCACATTACAGTCTTCCTAGAATGGGATTTGATATGGGGAAGGAAAGTTTAGATTAAACTAAAAAGCACTGGATTTTAATCAGGAGATACACGATATAAGATACAACACTAGCCCTGCACTCTTGGTAAGTCTCTCTGAATCAGTTTGGGGTCTGTCAAATGATCGAGAGCACTGGACCAGTAAAAAATACCATTTTCCATTTCCTGAGTACTTCCTGCATGCCAGACCCCATGCTGGACCCCTCCCTCAGCAGGGGTTCAAATCCTGCCTGTGCAGCATTTTTGCATCTGTGTGATTTGGGGCAAGTTACTTAATCTCTTTAAACTTCAGATTCCTTATCTCCAGGCTGCTGATAACCAAGGGTCTTGGGCTTACCCTGGGGATTAAATGAAGTAGATGTATGTAAAGCCCTTAGGCATGATGCCTGGCACATACATGTCAATAAACGGCAGCTATCATCAATTACTGATTTTATTTCATCCTCACAGCCACCCTGCAAGGGCATGAATCCATTTTTGCTATTACGTAAGGACCACTGAGGTTCAGAGAGGTTGGAATGGAGCTATGGCGACCCAGCTGAGAAGGAACGTCACCTGGATCAAAAGCCAGCTATGATCTTTCCGCTACATGATGCTAAGCATTCTTAGATCTTACACACTGTATTTTGGCTGTAACATCTTTTGGACTCTCACTTAGCAAATGGAAATACTGCAGGTGGAACTGGAGACAGACAGATGGGCATTCACAAGCTGTAGGAGGCTAAGTGAGCCCCACCTAGGATCAGAACAAGCTTATGGTGTGCGGAGGGGTGGAGTCAGCTCTGAACCTTGATAGTTTGCCAGCCCCCTCCCCCCACGCTTTGAATGATATCGGATCTCTCAGCAGTTTTTGTTGTTGTTTGGGCTGCTTTCTTCCACCCTTCAAAGTATGTGTTGAAACTAACTGTCTAAGGGGATATAAGCCACCTTTTATCTAAAGATCCCTGAAGAAGCACTGTTAAATCAAGGGCTCTTGAATAAAATCTGACAAAACACCGTTCCGGAAGTTTCTCCCTCACCAGTGCATTACCTTTCATCCGTTTAAGTGGATGGAACGCTCCCCTTCCATATGGACAGGGCCCTTCCCACTGCTGGGTTGCCTCACACCTCACTTGCTGCCTTACACGTAACACAACCCACCGTCAATGTCTGCCTCCGGTTCCATTCTGTGCTCAGCCCCCAACATGTACTGCTCTCTGTTCTCCCAGCAACAGTGCAGGGTTGGTCTTTTCCTCCGTGTTGGACAGTAGTGGACACACAAGCCTGGGGGAGTGGTGAATCCCGGGGTTCACCAAACAGGGATGTGAACTCAAGTTTGTTGAACTCCCAATTCCACTGACATTTTGCCGCTCCATTTCACTGCCTGGCTTGGCTTCGGAAGTGGGCTCTCGGGGCACCTGGGTGGTTCAGTCCGTTAAGCGTCTGCCATCAGCTCAGGTCATGATCCCAGCCAAGGTCCTGATATCTAGCCACACTTCAGGCTCCTTGCTCAGCGGGGAGTCTGCTTCTCCCTCTGCCCCTCTCCCTCCTTGAGTTTGCGCTCGCTCGCTCGCTCTCTCTCTCTCTCAAATAAGTAAGTAAAATATTTAAAAAGAACAACAATAATGACAACAACAACAACAGCTGGACTCTCTTCTGCACTTCAAGCTACCCCATGTCTCTGGGAAGTCATACGGTTATATTCTGGCTCGGTTCATTTGAGTTTTGTCATAAGCATTCATTCTCACCTCCCTTGTAGGCTCTCTCCCAGGAGTAGCCTGGGATACATTTATTTCTATTCTTTTGCATTGGGGTTTTGGGTAAAACCTGTGCTCTGGACGTGGTGAGAGGCATCGCGTTGGGTTCAGAAAGTAGACGTTGTTCTTTTTCCCCAGCAGTGGCAACAGGTGTGGGCTGGGGAGGAGAATCACGCCCCCTTACCTGTCATCGGCTCAGTGCGGAGGTGACTCTGTGAGGTTGCCAGGGGTCCCTGTCCCCTGGAGGGGAGTAGCAGCAGCTCTCTGACTTTGGACCACACCGATGGCAATAAACCTGGAAGCTACTGTCAGACGCCCAGTCCCTCCAATGTTTTGCTAAACACCTGAATCTCTCTTTGAAATACTTCTAGTTATTTCTAGCTTCCTGTCTCAACCCTGACCAGTATTATTCTTAGTTCCTTCTGTGTGCTTCTTTTCTTCTAAATCCTCAACTGTAAGTGCATTCTCAGGTTCCAGATCTTCCCTTCCTGTCTTCTTATGACACTTTCTGGGAGGTCACCTACATCTGTGTTGTCAGTTATAGTCTGTGCCTGTGATGACCAGTTAAGCCTTTCCAGCCTTGACCTACACTGAGAGCTCCAGTACATGCAGCCAGACCCCCACAGGACATGTGCATATGAATATCTCCCATGCCTCCGATTCCCCATACTACTGCCATGTAGCAGACCACCCCAAAATGGAGTGGTATTGAAAAACCATTATACTGTGCTCACAGATTCTTTGGGCCAGGAATTCAAAGGGGATACAAGAGGGATGACTGATCTGTGATGCGCCAACTCAATCAACTGGGATGATTCAAGGTTCAGGCAACTTGATCATTTGGGCCTAAAATCATCTGGATATGCCTTCACTCACATGTGTGATCATTGACATACCTGTTGGTTGGAACCTCGGTGGAGCTATTTGCTGGAAACCTGCACATGGTCTCTCCACGGGGTGTCTCCACCTCGTGCTAGTTTGGACTTCCTCACAATATGGCAGCTGCATTCTGAGAGTAAGCCTCCCAAGAGGGCCAAGTAGACGTATGTGCAATTTTTATGATACAGCCTTTTAAGTCACCTGGCATCGACTCCATTGTATTCTATATTTATCATGGCAGTCACCAAGTCCTACCCAGGTTTGGAGGGCAGCAGCGTGGGGAGAAGGAACATAGACCCCCATCTCTCAGCGGTGGACATACCAAGGTCACGTTGTAATGTTGTAATAAGAGCGCATGATAATGGAAGATAAGGTTGGGATCATCTCTGGAAAATACAATCTACCACATATTACAAATTCAGCGTGTCCAAAACCCAAATCATCATCTTCCATGCCCTCCAAATCTGCCTTCCCTTTATTCTTTACCTCAGTGACCAAGGCCATTATCCCTCAGTCACTTGAGCCAGAATCTTGGGAGTCAATCCAGCATTCAGGCCCACACCCCATCACACAGAATCCTAGTCCCAGCCCACTTAATTATGACCAGTTATTCCAGTTTTGCCTTCTAAGTGTATCCAGGACACATCTCCCCTTTTTATGCCCACAGCCATCAAATTCAGGCCATCAAATTAGGCTCCTGTCTCTCTCCTTGTTGTGGCTTCCCCCTCTCCACCCCCCACCCCCACCCCCAGCCCCAAACCCATTCCCTGAACTTCTGTCAGGGTCAGTTTCTAAAATTCAAATTGGATTAAGACAACCTTTTGTTGAAAACCCTTCACTGCCTCCCCAAATGCTGTGTCAAACCATTGATATCAGCTCCCCCTCTACCTCTGCTCTTACAACAATCAATCATTCTGGCAAAACTGTCTTTACCCTATAGCTGCATCAACCCATTTTCGTTTCCCCAAACTCACTGAGTACTCACTCATACACTGCATTAGGGCCTTTCTGCATACTTGCCCCTTCCGCTTTCTTTTGTCTGCCCCTCTCCTCCTTACCGTCCAAGACTCAGACAAGTAATTCCCCTGGTAGGAAGCCTTCCCAGTGTCTTCTCCAATTGTCACCCTGATTAGAGTAGAGAATCAGGAGTAAGCAGGTTGAGAACTTTCTCTTTGGACCCCTAGGAACACTTAGCCCCTCTTCTCCAGGGAAAAAAGGAGACTAGGAGATTTTTTTGGCTTTTAAAAGATCTTCAGTTTTTCTTCTACTGATCTCTCCAATGAAAATATCCTTCGTGAATGAATTAGGCATTTTCTTCCTTTTTCCTTCACATTGTCTTATCTTATGTCTTCTGCCTAAAGTAAGAAAAAAAAAAGTCACAGGATTGACAGTATCAAAGAAGTAACTTCAAGCATCCAAAGTCGGTAAGCCCTTATTTTCTCTCTCTTCTTTTCAAGAGTATTTAATTCCTTCCTATAATGTTGCTGTTGAAGGCAGTAGTTTATATGGACCAAGAAAACCAGCATAACCATAAGGTGAATGTGAAAGTGTTGGTATTTTGTGAACCAGCCATCCACATCCCCGATAAATAAAATTGTCATAACCTCTTCAACTCCACATCCAGCTCTTTAATCTGAAAGCTTTCTAGATGAGGACAAGATATTTTAATCATGAAGTGGTTTTGCTCCCCAGAAGGAAGAAGAGATGAAATGTAAAAAGAAGACAGAGGAAGGTAGTATGGAAAGGTGCTGCTTCTTCTCCTCTTCTACAGGAGGGGAAAAAGCAAAGATCATCTCTCTCATGACCACCAGCATTCATCAGGAGTGCTTGGTGTCACTATGATGATGTAGAAGCTTCTAGAGAGGAGAATCCCAGGAAACTGCTTCGATCATTCTCTCCAGTAGAAAGAAGTAAGGGGTGACATCTTTTCCTATGGCAACTTCCAACGATGCTTTAAATATAACGTGTTAAAAAAAATATTTAGTTCTTGCAGGAAGGGAAGGAAAGGCCAACAAGTGATCAAGTGGCTTTGAAAAGAAAAAAAGTATAATGACTTGGCCTCCATAAGGCAAAAATAACACTAACTCATTGCACAAATTTTAGAAAATATTAACACCTACAAGCACAATGAACATCTCCCACCACCACTCAGAGATAATTGTCGTTAATATTTTAGTGCATGTCCTGTCAGTTTCTCTCTCCCTTTCTCTGCTCTCCTCTCTCTCTCTCTCTCTCTCTCTCTCTCTCCCCCCGCTCCTCTTTCCACCTCCCTGCCATGGGTGTGTGTATGTGTGTGTGCGCCTATGTGTGTATAAATGTGAACTCTAATACACAAGCTTTAACAAAATGAGATCATACTTTATGTCTTATGACATAACCTGAGTTTTAGCCCACTTTCTATGAACATTTTCTATGATTATTTTGAATGAAACCATAGAATGGCTATGTGCAAGGTTAGAGGATTTAACCAGTTCTCCATTGTTGGGTGGTAGTGGCATGTTCATTCTAGAATTTGGAGCATCAGTGACTGGCGAAGAAAGAAGCTGCCTTGAGAGGGAGATGAGAGGAGAATGAGAAACTCATTGGTGTAAAAAGCCTCACTGTTTCTAACCCCCATGGACTCCTCTAATGGACACTCCATGCAGAGCTCCTGGTGAGGAGACTTGGCCAGGTCCGAGTCACGGTCGGATGGCTTCCCCGTCCAGCCCTACTACTTGAGTGTCCCTTAACAGACCTCAGTGGGCCTGAAAGCTTTGTCCTCCCAGCTCTGCCTCAAACTGCTTCCTGGGGAGCCTACAGACTCATGCCCTCCTTTGATTCCCAGGAGAGTTCATTTGCACATTTGGCTTATGAGTAGAATCGCCAAGCAAACTATGGGCTACATCATCAAATTTGAATTTTAGATGACTAGTAAGTAGTTTTTAAGTATGTTCCAGGCAGCATTTAGGATACACTTATCTCAAGAAAATCTTTCATTATCGGAAATTCACATTTAACTGAAAATCTTGTATTTTTACCTGCTAAGTCTAGCAACTTATTTCTGGGGTCATCTTTGTGCCCATGTAACTTATCTCCTTAATGAGGTCCCTGAGAATATAGGGCCCAGGTTTTCATATTTTTCGTTTCCCCAGAGACTCCGCAGGGAGTAGTGCTTTCTAACTGAGGGGTCTTTGAACATATCCTGCATGGCCACAAAGCTCCCAGAAAATGAAAGCAATGTTTTGTGTCCTGTAGATGAAAAGTTGCATATACAATGGCATATAACTAACTCAGTATTCCTTGGTCCTCCAAAAACACTGTGAAGTAAGCTTGAAAAGAAAAGAAAGAAAGAAAGAAAGAAAGAAAGAAAGAAAGAAAGAAAGAAAGAAAGAAAGAAAGAAAGGAAAGAAAGAAAGATCATTGCTCTCCCCATTTAACAGGTTAAAATTAGAAAGAAGATATACAAGATCACACAAAGATATTCAAATCATGTTCTTAGGCATTGAAATCCTGTATTCCTTCCTCACCACGGGAAGCACATGGTATAATTTTGTCAATTAAAAGATACCTTCGGGGCGGCTGGGTGGCTCAGTTGGTTAAGCGCTGGACTCCTGATTTCAACTCAGGTGCTGATCTCAGGGTTGTGGGATCCAGTCCCACTTCAGACTCTGCACTGAGTGTGGAGTCTGCTTAGAATTCTCTCTCTCCCTCTCCCTTTGCCTCTCCGCTCCCAATTTCCCTTTCTAAAATAACAAGAAAGAAAGAAAGAAAGAAAGAAAGAA